>JASZXU010000781.1:0-14240 GCA_035521515.1 Phenoliferia sp. Uapishka_3
CAATGAACGTCGAGCTAAACTGACGTGCTGATTACGCGCTCTTACAGATGGTCTCACAAATGAAGAGCATTGCTTCCCTCGACTCTGAGCTCTCCATTGAGGAGCGCAACCTCCTCTCCGTTGCTTACAAGAAGTGCGTGCTCGACCCACCTGGCACCCCCAGTTTGACTCGGTCCTACGCAAAGCGCAGTCTGCTTGGAAGTGGCCGCGCTGAACTGGGGACGCGTAGAGGCGTTAGAATGGTCGCTAATGTGATCCTTTTTTGGTTTTGCTCTGCAGCGTCATTGGAGCCCGCCGTGCCTCGTGGAGGATTGTGTCGTCCATCGAGGGCAAGGAGGAGGTGCGTTCTGCTTCTTCCAGCTCTTTACGGAGAGCGGTTTGTTTGGTTTTCTTTACTGACTGGGCTTTTCCCTTCTCCCCATCTTAATCATCTCGCCCTCCCTCTCGCTCGTTCCTATCCATCTCATAGGCTAAGGGGAACACCACCCAGGTCGCTGCCATCAAGGCGTACCGCGAGAAGATCGAGGCTGAGTTGGCTGGCAGTGAGTCGAGAGACTAGACCGGTATGGCCAGGCCACAAATCTGACGCCTTTGCGCTATAGTTTGCGAGGACATCCTCAAGGTTCTCGATGACCACCTTATCAAGTCCGCCGAGTCTGGAGAGTCCAAGGTTTGTTCTCAGTGATTTGCCAACCAAGACTATCCGTATTCTAACGCAGACGTCGAAAACAGGTCTTCTACCACAAGATGAAGGGTGACTACCACCGTTACCTCGCCGAGTTCGCCACCGGCACCACCCGCTCCACCTCCTCCGAGGCTTCCCTCGAGGCCTGTACGTGCCTGGGGTATTGAGTTTGGAAAGCCGGAAGGAGAGCTGATATTCCGCTTTTGCATGTGATGCTCTCCAGACAAGTCGGCTTCCACCATTGCTTCCACCGAGCTCCCACCTACCCGTGAGCACTCGTCCTAGGATTTTACTGAGTCACATTACTAACGGCTTTATCTCACATCAGACCCAATCCGATTGGGACTCGCCCTCAACTTCTCCGTCTTCTACTACGAGATTTTGAACAGCCCCGACAAGGCTTGCGCCCTTGCCAAGCTCGGTAGGCACCAGCTTCAGTCCGCTCACTAGTAGCAAGGGCTTACTTTCTGTTTCCATCTCGTTCTCAGCTTTCGACGACGCTATTGCCGAGCTCGACACCCTCAGTGAGGAGTCATACAAGGACTCTACCCTCATGTGAGCTTTCGTCCAGTTCCGCTTTTGGGGGCTCGATTACTCACGCCTCGGCATTCCTCTCCAGCATGCAGCTCCTCCGTGATAACCTCACCCTTTGGACCTCTGATCTTCAAGACGGTTCGTCCTGTCATCTTCACCGAAACAAGTATTTCTTTCCTGACTCTAAATCCCATTATAGCACCCGAAAAGGAGGCCGCGACAAAGGAGGACGACGCACCCGCGCCAACTGGAGAGGAGGCCGCTTAAGCTTCTATTGTTTTGTGAACACAGTCTCAGTCGTTGGTCTAGTACCCCCCGTCATCTACTCATTCTCTCGTAGTCCATAAATTCGAGATATCTGCCCTACAAACCTACCTACCTACCCACGCCCAGAGGGTCACTCCCTATCCTCCTCAACCTCCACCCTCTCATCCTCAACTCTCTCGATTTCCTTTCCTCAATTAGTTTTCTTCAATGCACCCTTTCATTCGATTGATCATTTCGCCCGAGGGATCACTGACATTTCGATTTTTAATCGCCAACGAAGCCGCCGCTGAACCTCCGAGCGGACAGGCTTGCGAGCGTACATATCTAGGGAGGGTAGCTGCAGGTCGCTCGGAGCTGTCAGTTGTCTCGGGCAGAAGAATGAGTCTCGAGGTGGGAGATTTGAGCGGCTTTGCGCTGAGTTGCGAGCAGCTTGAAGCTGCTGAGGTTGAGAGACGCAGAGGCGTAGAGCTGCACTGCCTTTCTCGAAGTATATGTGCGGCACGGCAGGAGCCAGCTCGTTATTCCCTCCGAACTGCTGTTCAGCGAACCCTGGGACGAACATTGGCTGGAGACGGGGCATCGGGCCGGGGCGTCGCGACCGTACGTGCTGGTTTAAAAAAACTGGCCGAGTTTCCTTGACTGTATTTGATTACTGCTTTTCTCCGTCTGTTAAATCCCTAGGAATCAAACCCGCGAAACTTGTTGGACTCATGCGATGTAAATCCGAGGCCCCTTAGTGTGGTGCCAGTGTGGCCCAAGTGTAATTGTTTCAGGGAGGGGGCCCTCCTCTGGCTTTTAGCTCCTCCGACTCGCTTAGCTCCTACCAGCCTTCTCTCCCTCCTACCATCCCCAGCTCTCCATCCATCTTCATCCCCATCTCTCCCCAGCCATGTTGCAGGCTGTGATCTCCACCTCACTCATTTCATACGCGCTCGCCGCCTCGCACTCCGGAACAATCACACATCCAGCTTTGGTCGCTAGTGCTACAGCTGCTGCTGCAGGAGCTACACCCAGCCCTCTGACTGATTATACGTACGCGTATTCGGCGATCGTGCGTAGTTTTTCTGTGGACGCGTCGCAGCGAGCTACTTACTCCCGACGTCAGAGCTCTTTCGCGCGCTAACCATGACGCCCTTTTCTCTGCTTTTCTTTACGACGAATAGCCTTATCAAGTGAATCCGTTTGCATACCTGCGTGGACCTCAGGTAAGTCTTCGATTCTTTTGGGGAGCGACGTTGCCCACGGAGAAGCTGGGAGGTGGAAGCAGGGCGCTGACCCAAGCTGACCTTCGGTGATTATGTTTTCCAGACCGGATTCAACCAATGTAACTCTACTACGAAAGGAGACACCTCAATGTGCCAGACCTTGATCATGAACGATGTTTCGGTGCGCCTTCGCTGCCATTCTGCGAAGTTTATGGGTCGGCTGAACATTACACCTGTAGGACTTCTGTCTATGGGGTAGTCCTGGGACCTCACCGAACGGCACCATTGGAGATATTGAAGTGCGTTGGGGATTTCTTGATGACCGTTCGCGGAGATCGGCGTCCGACGCAACAGGGGATTCAGACGTTGACCTGTGCACGACTTTACTCCTAGGCTTCGACAGTAGCTTACTGCACCAAGGATACCCATGGAGCAAGGACTATAAGGGCTGGTGCGATCACTGGTGTTCAAGTGCGTCGTCGACTGTTTTGGATTTGACCCACGAGACGCCGGCTGGGAGCGATGTCGCTGACGACTTTGATGTTAGTTCATGCGCACTTCAGCGTACATCCAAATTACTGGCCACATTAATCAGACAGCTCTTATGCTGACCGAGGATGATACTGGGGTGCGTTTCATCAGGCCTTGCTCCGTTCTCGGGAACCTGCAAACTAACAAAGATATTTGTAGGGAGAGCTCGACCCGCACGGTGTAGGCCTTTCTTCCTCTGCTACTTCACCAAAAATTAGTCGTTCTGACTCTTGATGCACTCCCAGGCTGACCTCTTGGGTGCGTGATACTCTTTCGAAGCTGCGGAAAATTTGTACTGACGCTCGCGCTGGCGTCGAATCAGGTAACCCTCTCGGAGGTGAGTCTAGCGTCTTGCCATGACGCGCACAGGAGCTGATAGCTACTTGCCAGGTCTTGTATACTCGACGGGACTACCAAGCGGAGACAATTCAACCATGATGCAAGCTGTCGAATGGAACAACTTCGTCGGAGGTGGGTACTCTCGATTCCTGAGATGCCAACGCTGATATCTTTCTGACCCCTACAGGTGGGACTTGTAAGTCCAGATCTTGTATAACGCACACAAGCTTTTCACTAATTCCACGCCCACTCAGTCTGTCTTAAATTGTGCGACCCAAAGCAGTCCGGAGTGAACTATTGCCAGAACATCTTCGATTTGATTGGTTGCGCCTACAACATGCCCAACAGCTACGTCGACGGAGAATTCACCTCGTGTGATGGAGACCTCCAGGATCCCGCCGGCACATACACTCTCGGCGGCAGCACCTACACTTGGTCGCAGCCGAGTGAGCTACCAGCTACTTCGACCCTCCCCTGGACTCCACGTATTCCGGCGTCGTCCAACTGTGTTACCTACAAGTCGAACGACCTCTTTTCTGTACGTGAATTTTCACCGCTCGCTCTTGCGACACTGGGCTGAAAAGTGTCTTTGAGTAGTCTGCGTCTGGCAGCACAAGCGGCTCCTCATCAGCTTCTGCCACCACCGGAAAAGACGGAAAGTCGACCCCCGTTTCCACTGGAAGTCAGACTGGATCTGCCGCATCTACTTCTACATCGAAACCCTCTAGTGCGGGAACACTGTTCGGGTCGAGTGCGCTCGTATTGGCGGTGGTGGGAAGCGCCGTCGCAATCTTCGTCTAAGGAACAACCGCTGGTCGCCCTCTGGAAATAGAGTTTATAATGCACAGAGGTATATGGTGATCATGGACACTCATTTGCCCCCACATGGAAAACATATCCCTTTCTACACCGTCGCTTCGCGGTCGAAGTCAATGAAAGCTTTTTGGGGGCCTTCGACGTTTCGCGGTTGAAGGCTTTCGCTCGCATCTTTTGAGCCTCGATGAGCCTTGAAGCCATGTGACAATATCCGGCATTTATGAGCAAGTCGCTCGTACAGGTGATATTGAGTTTACAAGCTGGTCTATGTCTTCGAGCCGGCAAGTCCTACAGTAGCTTCGCACCTGCTTGAAAAATCCTCAAGACGTTCGCATTCGCAGCGACGCTGCTACCCCTTCGCATCAATGCATTGCTTTAAGGTAATAAGAAGTCGTGCGGGATCAAAAGAGTAATAATCATGGCGAAAGATGAGCGTGAAAAGAAGGGTAGCGCCCCTATTCAAGCCAACGCTTTGACGTTGCGCGCTCAACGTCTCTTCCGCTTGCCCACTCGTCAGAGCAAACCCGCGATGCCACCTCGTACACGGAAAGGCAAGTCAGCAGCCAAAGCGTCAACGTCGACTATCGACCTCACCAACGACTCTGACTCGGAACCTGCCCCACCACCCAAGAAAGTAACGCGTACATCCCTACGCAGCAGGAAAGCACAACCTGAAGCTGTTGAAGAGGAAGAGGAGGACGAAGGGGGGATTGGAGCGTTGGCGAGGCAATTGCGGAGGGAGGAAGAGGAGGAAGATGATATGAAGGTCGAGGTGAGCTTCCGGTCTTTCGTGCGCGTTTGTTTTCGGTCGGGGTGCCTCTTAGTCTGAGATGTCGGGGTTACAACTTGGTCGCAAGTAGGGAAGCGAGTGAGCGTAGGGTGTACGCGTGAGGAGCAGCTCGACGCGCAGTTACATGCGCGCGACAGCTCGGTCGGGCCCAAGTATGATTGGAGCCGTTCGTCGCGCCGCTAAAGCCTGAACGTGTCCAAATCTTTGCATTCACTTCGAAGGGGCTCAGGACCGCTTGAGCGTTCAACTCGAGCTGGCGCATGCGCAACCGACAGCCTCGCAGTAGGCGCGATTAAGCAGACCTTGGGGCGCTCCAAGAATTGGGTTGGATGGGTAAAGCTTTGACGTCCTCACTTCTACATTCTGATTGGAGAGGAGTAGCGTCTTTAACTTGCGAGGTCGCTTTCGGGGCTTGGCTGCTCGGCGCTACGGTGGTTCTCACCTGAAACCACCACATCTGACGCGAGCAAAGAGCTGCATTCGGTCGTGAGAGTGCGAGGAGCCTACACGCCGTCAACCAGGCCAGACTTGTAAGAATCGATGGCTTCAGCTGCCCTTCGCCGACTTAATGGTTCAGCTCGAGCTTTCCGGAATAAAGAGATGCTCAACGCTCAGACTTCAGTAGCTGATGCTAAAATGTTTGAAAGCTGATCTCAATTTTTGTAGGAGGCTCCCGTCGCATCAGGCTCCGGCTCCAATTCCCGTCCTCGCCGCAAACTCGCCCGCGGTACTTCCTCCACCGCGTCGGTTATCATCGCAAATGTCGCCCCTACAGCTCCAGCCAACCCTCTCGACCCCAAGGCGCTCCTACTCCCTTTCCGAGACCTCTTCATTCCTGGTCGAAAGTGCTCGTGTGGCGGTGAGATTAGTGCTGAGGCATACGCTCGTGTAGGTCTATCTCTCTAAGAACGTTGGGAATTCGGAGCTGATCAAGCCTGTCGATAATTAGCCTTTAATGACTACTAAGCTGTCAACTGAGGGTGGGAGCGTTGAAGATGACTTTATGAAGCTTGGAAGCGTCGAGTGCGGCAAGTGCAAGAAGAATCTGTGCAGGGGATGTTGGGAGGAGGATCGAAGGGAAGAAGGTGTTGGCAAGCACTGTGCGGAACAGCGTGCTGTAATTCTGTACGAGGTGAGTTCTGGCCGCCTAAGCCCTCAATCAATCATACTGACCGATTTACTGCGCGCCAGGTCCTCGCTGCCCTCGACTCCATCTACCTCACCGAGCGCCTCAAGAAGCCCATCACGGTCGTCAAAGCTGCTGCGAAAGGCAAGAAAAGGGCCTCTCAGCCCAAGGGAGCTGGAGCTGGAGTCGGGTACGGAACAGGACAAGCTGGGATGGGCTATGGAGGCTATGGAGGTCCCGGGGGTGATCCCTATGCGGGAATGTTTGACGATTACGACACCGAAGAAGAGCAAGACTACTACGACGACTTCATGGACGAATATGGGTACCCACCACCACCCCATCCGTCCAAGGCGAATGGTAAAGCGAAAGTTGCCGTCGAACCACCTGCAGCCCCACTCGCTCCCTCCCACGCGAAAGATCTCGCCGAGGACAAACTTTTCCACACCGCCCTCACTCTCATCTCCAAACTACTCCCTCATCCCGACTCCTCCGAAGCTAGCGTATTCGACTACCTTCCCCATGCAAGTCTAGCACCCATGCTCACTCTCTCATCCCTTCAAGACCTCCTCGCCACTCTCCTCCGAAACGATTCAGTCGGCGAATGGACTCGCCGTTCAGAAGTTTATTTCGGACTCCTTGGGATTCTCACTTCTCTCAGCGAATCCGAAAGCGTGCTCGGAGTTCTCTTCGGGGAGAGATGGGAGAAAAAGTGGAGTGAGGGATTGGGGAGGTGGATGGAGGGATCTGGAGGGATTGAGTGGGAGAGAAAAGATGTTGTGGGAACGTCAGTGGTGCCGAAGGGGAGGGGGAAGAAGAGAAAGAATGATGAAGAAGAGACGAAAGCTGAGGAAGGGGAGGTGATGATGGGACAGTCGTTGTTTTCGCTTCTGAGGAGGTTGGTCACTCAGGCCGATGCTTTTAGGAAGGCGGCGACCACCGGTGAGGTCAACGCGGACGATGTGATCCTGTTGGGACTCTGTGGGGTTCGTTTCCTGTGCCTCTCTCCTATTTGCGACGTAAAACTTACCATGTGTTTTCCTCTACCAGGACATCAGCTCGGCTGGGGAACGTTGTGTCCGCACTCTCAAGATCTGGGACGAGCAACGCGAACGCGATGGTTCTTCAGACGGAGCCAAGAAGGTCGATGCTGAGCCACTCATCAACGGTAACGGCAAAGGGAAAGGGCGAGCTGTCGAAGCTCCCTCCTACACCGACGCTCAGTACTCCGCCGCATGCCGCACGCTCGCCTACGACTCCATCTCCCTTGCCGCGGCTTCCACTAGCTCTACTTCGGGACTTTCTTTCCCGACGCACTACTACAATAAGGACATCATTGCGAGTGCGGCAAGTCAGAGACCTCATGGAGGCTTCGTTCACCTGGCGAAGGAACTTGCGGTGCTTTCGACCAGTCTGCCGCCTGGGATCTTTTTGAGGGTTGACGAGGCTAGGATTGACGGTGAGTCTCGATGCCTCTCCTCCAGTGTTAATTCACTGATTTCTATATCGTCAGTCATCAAATGCCTCATTGCTGGCCCTGAGGGTACTCCATACGCGGGGGGGTTGTTTGAGGTGAGTCAGGATCGAGCGCTTGAGGCGGATACATTACTAAGATCTGACTTCATGCAGTTCGATATCTTCGTTCCACTTCGTACGTCTTTCCTTCGTGCTATCTCCCTGTCTTCGCTGACAAGTCGTTCCTCACCTCATCCATCTAGAATACCCTCAAGTAGCTCCCAAGTGCTGGCTTAAAACTACCGGTGGTAAATCTCCTGTTCCTTTCGGATCCGAACCCTATCTTACTAATCATCATTTTCCTCTCTAGGAGGAGCTGTTCGGTTCGCTTTCTTCAATTTGACTTCGATCGAAGGTTGGTAGCTGACTTGTTTTGGGTCACAGATTCAACCCAAACCTTTACGCAGAAGGCAAAGTGTGAGTACCACTAAACATCGGAGGTCGGGATAGAAAGACAGCTAATTCTGCTTACACAGCTGCTTGAGTATCCTTGGAACATGGCCAGGACGACCCGACGAGATGTGGCAGCCTGGGTCATCCACCATCCTGCAGGTCCTTATCAGCATCCAAGCCATGATTCTCGGTACAAACTTTCCGTACTTCAATGAACCAGATATGTCTTCCACTCCGATGCAGGCTCGGATAGCGGTACTGACTCGAAATTGCCCTCACGCTTTGGAGCTGCGAAGGACTCGAAGCCAAGCAAGGACTACAATGCTAATGTGTCTCTGGCGACCGTGAAGCATGCGATACTTTACTGGCTGCAAGACAGTGTCAAGGATGGAATTTGGGGGGTGAGTGCTTTCATTGTCTTACTTTCCTATTTGCTGACATGTTTCGTCCCTGTAGGACGTCGTCGCCACTCATTTCACCTTTAATCGCCCCGCCATCCTCGCCCAAATCAAATCATGGGCCGCAAAAGACAAGCGAATGCGCAAGTGGACTTCTTCCTTGAACCGCTTGGCAGGGAGTCACATGCCTGAAGGCTACCCAGGAGGCGACGCCCACTACATTGCGGCCATACAAGCTCAGCAAAATGCTGCCTACCTGGCGTTGCACGGTGTCGCCCGCCCTGCGCCACCACCTCAAGCTTCACAAGTCGAGAAGGATCTCGTCGCGGATTTTGAGGCCGCGATGGAGAAAGTGGTGGCGTGGAAGGAGCCGGCTTTCTTTCGTGAGTTGATGGCGTGAGGGAATTGCGCGGGACGGTTCGCTTTTTCAGAAGAATCTGTATTGAATGAGAAATACGTTGACTGCTCATTGTTTGAGTTAGGCGCGTTTTGCTAGTTGTTTTGGTCAATTCCACCCGCCGGTAAGGATTTGTCGAATCGACCGGCGGCTACAAGCCCCGCCTCGGATGGAAGCGCCTAATCAACATGAGTTCGTGCGGGGACGGAGGTCACATGGAGGAATCAGCTGTCAACCCCACGCCTTCGGTGGGTCATTGGGGCGAGCTCCGCTGTGTAACCATGTACAAAAGTTTACTGTTATTCGCTGATCCCTCTCTTCTTTTTCTTTCTTCATCAAGACATTTTGCAGCAGGATGAAAACACAAGTTCGAGACATCCCGTCCGTCAAGGACGAGAAGGTAGCTGGGGAGGACGTACATCCTGAACAGGTTGCGATCCAAACAATCGCAGACCTGAAGAGTCCTTGGAAGGTTCTTCTCAGCAACAAACGAACTTTGATTCTTATCATCGCTGTTCAGGTACGTTCTCTCCTTTCCTTGTGCAGGTGCACGCTGACGTCCTTCGCAGAGCAACGCGATAATTGTTGGCTTCGAGTTTTCTCTTCCAGGGAACTTACTCGGGGTTCCAGCGTTTGTCAAGCAATTTGGAGCCGTCTCACCAGCTACGGGAGAGTACGCAATCGCCGCCAGCTCCCTTACGATCTGGGCCGCACTCTTCGCAACTTTTCAAGTGATTGGCCAATTCACGGCAGGCGCGGCGATGGACCGTTGGGGTCGCAGGTCGGTTTTCTATAGTCTCATTTTCTGGACGTATCTCGTAAGTGGCTTTCCGCTTTGCCACGAGCTGAAAACTCATGTCCAAACTCTTGAAGGGAGTTATCCTCGAGATTGTCGTCACGACCTGGCAGGGATGGCTTGGGGCAAAAATAGTGATTGGATTTGCCACGGGTCTCAGTAAGTGGACTTTGGTGCCCCTACGAACAATTGCCAATTGCTCAAACTTGCTTTAGTGCAATCTGTCGTTCCTTGCTACGTAACTGAGATAGCGCCACGCGAGATCAGAGGCATCATGCTTTCGTTTTTCAACTGTGAGTAAAACAATCAAGGAACCAAAGTCTACTCAAGTCTAACTCGAGTCTGCAGTGGCCATGAATATTGGCTCACTTGCTGCGACCCTGATCCCATGGGGAACAAACCTCCGCTGGGGTGGCGACGCAGACGACCTTCGCGCGTAGGCTTCCTCCCTTCTCCCCCTTGAAGTTCGCAGGGCACTCAGATTTCTTTTTTTACAGCTATCGCGTCCCCCTTTACGTTGCGCTCGCACTTCCGACTTTGATACTCATCGCGGAGCTGTTATTGCTTGTCGAGTCACCGTGGTGGCTGCTCATTAAGGGAAGAAGAGACGATGCTCGAGCAAGCCTCATCGCCATCCATGGTGCGCCAGCGTTTTTGCAATCCCCCGATCTTCCACTCTGATTCAAGAAGAGCAGGTGGCTCCGCCGGGTACGATGTGGAATCCGAGCTTGCCCAGCTCGATTACACCCTCGAGAAGGAAGCTGAAATCAGCGCTTTGGTAGCACGTGTCTCGAGCCATCATGAAATACTGCTGACAGTTCATACCAATGTGCAGTCAAAGGGAGCTTCATATCTAAATTGCTTCATTGGCGTTGATCGACGCCGCACTTTCTGTGCCGTGTTCCCAGCCCTAACGCAGAACCTGACCGGTCAGGTGAGCCAAGTCCTAGCTTCATCTCTCGACTCTCGAACATTGATGAACTCTTCTCTGAGCTAGAATCTTGCGGGGACAGTAAGCTTGTCCGGATCTGTGAGATCCATCATATGTTGACCGGAGGCTTATGTAGTACGCGACCTACTTCTTT
Source organism: Phenoliferia sp. Uapishka_3 (assembly GCA_035521515.1). Taxonomy (NCBI): domain Eukaryota; kingdom Fungi; phylum Basidiomycota; class Microbotryomycetes; order Kriegeriales; family Kriegeriaceae; genus Phenoliferia; species Phenoliferia sp. Uapishka_3. Next base: position 10,878 of record JASZXU010000781.1, read on the forward strand.
ACCCTTGCCGGAGAGAGTGATCCGTTACTCTCATCTGTTATCACCACTGGTGAGCTAATATGCCCAAATCAGTCATTCGAGAAATTGATCTGACCAAACCTCGCAGTTGTTGGGTTGGCAACCAATTTCGCGACGTTCTTCGTCCTAGAGAGCAACAGGATAGGGCGCTGGGGCTTGCTCTTTGGAGGTCTGGTCGTGATGACCGCAAGCATGTGTGAGTTCTCACTGATTTTTTAGCAGGAGCTGTGTTAAGCTTGTCGTCCGATAGTGTCAATCGCCCTCATTGCCACAGCTACACGGCCGGCGTCATGCTCGTGTTCTTCGTAGCGCTGTTTATTGCGGGCTCCACCGCAGGTCCTGGTGCAACAGGTGAGCACCTGGAAAATTGACTTTCTCCCTGAGTCTCATGAGTGCTAATGTGCACGACAGGATGGATTTACACGGGTGAAGTTGGTTCCTCCCGTCTTCGGGCAAAGACCACCACCCTGGCTACCATGGGCAATGTGAGTCCAATCTCCTTTGCAGTTGACTCATTATTTCTAGCCTCTAGCCTTCTTAATACTATAGGCAATCGCAGGACTCGTCTTCACTTCCGTCCTTCCTTACATGCTCGACGCCGACCAGGCGAACTGGGGCGCAAAAACTGGCTACCTCTTTTTGGGGCTTGGAGTGCTCTGTTGTCTTGGGGTGTGGTGGGCGATTCCAGAAACTACGGGTCGAACGTTTGCGGAGCTGGATGAACTTTTTGCGAGAGGCATATCGGCGAGGGAGTTCAAGTTGGTTCAAGGGAACTCGTACGACTGGTCATTACGGCCGGTACGAAGAGCAGGAATAAGGGACTCGAGAGCGATAGTCAGGCGCTGGATCGGATTTTTGACAGGAAAAAGGTTACATTGTCTTCATTGTAAAAAGTACTCCAACGCCTCAAAATGCTAGCCCAATTGACATTTCATCAACGCACTGCCATATAGATTCGCAGCCCAAGTTCTCGATGTGCTGCTCCACCTGCTCGCTCAATGTGACCTCGTTTCCATAAAAATAATAGCCCAAAATTTCGTCCACCTCGGAAGTCGTCTGAGTGTATGTGGCCTCGCGATAGGTAGGAAGAGCTTCGCGGCGGTAGAGAGGTGGAGGGGTTGGGGTGAGGCGATTTCTCAGAGGTTGCGTCGACCCGCAAAATGTCGATCGTCCACGACGGCTTAGATGATGGGCGTGTTGTTGCGTGGAGCTTGGGTTGAGATTTGTACGCTTTGGTCGCGACGACACTCGGAGGAATGAAGAAGGGAGGAGGAAATGGAGATTGGGATAAGAAAAGTGAATGGTAGTCGAGGGAGAGGAGTTAGAGAAAGCAGGTCTCATTTGCCTGAGCTTTCAGTCACGCTGGTCGACGTTGGGACTTTGCGAGGTACAGCGCCGCCCAATTTGGGAGTTGGTAGCCAGACGGCGAGAGGTCTTCAAGAGTTATGAGGGCGGAGGTGAGGAAAGCTGACCGAATCGTATCTTTGAATTTTTCCTTCGATTCTGCTCAACGATGTGATGTCGACAGGACATGAGGCCAAAGCTCGCGGTCAAGATCTCGGGCGTATTTCCGCCGCCAGTGGCCTTCCTGGCAGAACACTAGGCTGCAAGCTGCAACAGAGTGGCAGAGTAGACTTAGAGATGCAAATAGTCATCCCTTCCCCTCGAGAGACCAAGTGGTCCTTGCCCAACCATCGCATATGGTCATTCCGAATGGCAGCCGCGAAGCCGAGACAAGAAGGAGAAAAATTTGCGAGTGTCACATCTTATGGGCTGCCTTCGGGGAGCGCTCAGCGCTCAGCCCTACCCCGAAAGTAAAACACAACGAACATCAACCCATCACTACACTTCTCGCACAGAAAATCCACTTAATTCTTGCCCCACAGCCTATCTACACCAACCCTCCATTCCCTTTTACTCAGTCTTAGCTTTCATCCTCAGACTCTTATCCGGCATGATAGCAGCGAGAGCGTCAATTTTCCTAAACTGCCATGGGAATCTTGAAGGGTACAAGAATGGTCGAAGGTCGAACCTGTTGTCGTCTGGACTGTAGGCTTCCTATTGGAGATGATTCCAATGCAGTTGCGAAGGTCAATAAGGGAGACACGAGTAAGAAGTGGGAACGAACAGCGTGATAGGAAGGCGTGAGAGTAGTCATCTTGTGTCGATTTCGGGCGTACTCGAAGAAGAATTTTTTCACTTTCTCCGCAATCTGGAAGCTCACCGACTTATCAGCTCCCAATTCCTCTTCGATTTGGAAGGAAAGAAGGGAGAAAGGAACGAACTTCGAGTGGACTGAGACGGTTCCCCCATTCTGAAGCGAGCCTTGTGAACATTCCGTAAGGTCCGAGTTTCTCGTTCTTTCGTAGACGACCGTAGACGCTCAGGTCATCGTAGCTCATTCCCTATTGACATAAGATTCAGTTACCGCACTACTCGCGGAATCAAGAGGTGGAAAGCTCACCATGTCAGCTTCGTCGGACTGGACATAAGTCTCAGTGATAGGTTGTAGCTCGGCTGTGGGGACGGCGTCGAGGAATCTGAGCGTCAGAAAGCGGATCAGCAAACCAATTTCTTGGAAGCAGAGGAGGAAAAAAAATGCTCACTCGGCCAAGATCGGTAAATTAAAAGCACCTTCCGCGTAAGCGATAAATCGTTTGAGGTCCGTTTTCGAGATGGCTCCAATAGGATTAACATCCGCACTCGAGCAATCATACTTTGTCAAATACCCTCTCAGACTATGTCCCGCACCCAATTGATCAATCAGCAACAATTCACCCTCAAACAAGAAAGAACGTCTCGCTCACCTCTCATCAACATTCGCACTTCCAAGCACCAACAAACCTCCCTCCTTACCCCTACACCATGGTAACATCTGAGCAAAGAGATAAGCCAATAGCATCCTCAACCTCGCTTGAATGTTTTGTAGAGCTAGGTTTTCGGCGGGTTTTCCATCGAAGGAGGGAGTTTTGCCAGTGACGAGAGTAAAGAGGGATCGGATGGAGGTGACGATGGAATCCATGTTTAGGTCGACGTGGTAGCTATTCCGTGCGACCAGATGGGCAGAGAAGAAGAAGAGGGTTAGGTTAGTAAAAACAGGTAAAAGGGAGAAGGGGAAAGGGAAAGGGAACGTACGATCCAATTGCTTCGGCAAGATCTTTCGCGCGTTTGCGAGTTTCGATAGAGGAATTTTCTGTGCCCATATAACAAGTATGAAAGATCCTCCCACAAAACTCCCTCGGGTCTACAGGGATATAATCAGACTGGTCGCCAAGTCCTGCGATTCGTCGGGCGTCTTCGATAACTTGTTGGTCTGATGGGTGGGGGAGTCAGGGAGGAGAAAAA
>JASZXU010000782.1:0-14237 GCA_035521515.1 Phenoliferia sp. Uapishka_3
CTCTCATTCACCACCCCCACCTTCCCCGGAGTTCATCGCTCTCCTCGAGCTTCTCAGCTCCGCGCTCGCAGACGTGAATGCGCAAACGGTGGGGACACGTGATGCACGGAGTAGGGCGGAATACGACCTGATAGCTGCGAGAGCCAGGCTCGCAATGATGAGCGGCAACAACATCATCTTGCAGCCTTTGCCCGGCACCCCCGCCCCAATCTACTTTCATGACTTGGGCAACCTGTCCTCCAACATCCCGAATTCCTCCGCCTCGTCTTCCTCTCCATCTCCCGCGCCTCCACTTCCTACAAGCTTCAGCAACACTGACCTCGACCGTGATCTCGCCTCCCTCCTCGTCGAGAACACCCAACTCACGCTCCTCAAACTCCGTCCACCGTTTCTTCCCAAAGTGCCAACAACAAACGTTACTCCTCTCCCTGCCGATCCGCTTCTTACGCCCTTGACGGACAATTCACCAATCTCAAAACTCCCCGCTGAGATCCTGGGTGAGATCATCCGTCTCGCGCGGATAGCAGCGGAAAAGCGCCTCGACGAAGCACATCTGCCTGGAGGTGTGAGTCACAGTCATGGGGATCCCTATGACGTTAGGCCCGCACGAATGAGGAAGAATGCCTGGGCGGAAAGAGAGCTCTTGGGATCTAGGACAGCGGCCCAGCGATTCGTTCACTCGTTGGCGTTAGTGAATAAGACGTGGCAGGCCACCAGCAGAAGTATCGCCTATGCGAGCATTCACCTGAGGAAGAAGACTCAGCTGCCGAAATTGCTTGAAGTTCTTTTGAAAGGAGGGTGTCGATGGGCGGAACACAGTGCGTTTTATTTTTCAGACCGATGCAACGATTTGGGCTAATCTCGGCCTCTACAGTCGTTGCGGTCAACGTCAAACTTCCCGTCACTGCTCCAGATCCCAGTGTCGTCGGGTCAATTCGAAGCGCTCGAGGGGGAGGTTTGGCAAGGCACATGACTGCCGCCTACACCTGGGCGCAGGGGTCGACACAAGGATCGAACTCGAGTAGCTCACAGCGTATTCAAGATGACACGGAGCCCTCAACCATCCAATTCAGTCGGCTTGTGGCAAAAGCTGCAAATCTCCAAACTTTGACGCTGACAGTAATTGGCTTCGCGTATTCGGTACGTCTTCTGCCTTTTTCTACCCCCACAAACTCAGCTGACACTCTCACTGCAGGCCCCTTTCGGCTCTCGTCACCAAAGCACCGACTTCCTCGACCCAGCCATACGTTCGTTCCTTACTTGCCATTTTTCAGCGTACAAACCACTGACTTGGATTTGCTCGAAGTCGCCACCCTTTCGTCCATATCCTCTCTTACTTCTCTCACTCTCGGTACTTCCGTTGACTTCGAAGAGCTCGAGGTCATTCTCGCCGGCCTTCCCTCACTCGCGGAACTTTATCTCGAGGGCGGATTCGACGATGTCAACGGACGAGGTGTCGTCACCTCTTCGACCAATCACTCTGCGCGACTCAAGACGCTGGTCGTCGGAAATCCCCAGACGAGCTATCGCGACTTCACGTCAATCACAGATGGCCAGCTGGCGTGGTTGTTGGAACCGGCTGTGGGCTCGCTGAAGGTGCTCGATTTGACCATTATGAGTAATGGAGGAGTGGGCATGGGTGGTTGGCCAATAGCGGGTGCTGGAGGTGGTGCTGGAGGACCGGTTCTGCCGCCATGCTTTGCTAGTGGCCTGTTTGCGGACCTGCTGGTCAGGATGGGCGGAACGATCGAAAGGCTTTCGGTGCGCGACTTGCAAAACTTCGGTGCCGTGCGCATCTTTCATCGTCTCTTTCCGCTTCATTTATGTTGATAACTCCCGCGCCCCTTTCAGGTCCAAGCCTCACCATCACTCTCACAAGCTCCGCACTCCGGAAACTTCGACTTTGCCCTCTCAAACTGCACTCGTCTGCACGAGCTTACACTCCAATTTCAGTACACCGGTACAGCACTTCTCGATTCTCTGCTTCCATCTTCAGCCACTCTCGAGTCCCTCCACTTCATGGGAACGCCCACGTCACTGCCAGCGGATGATCTTGCGGAGAGGATCGAGCTGGGCGTCCAATTTCGAGTGTTGAAGAAGCTGGTAGTGCATGGTCAGTATGCCGGGAGAGGACCAGCAGGTGCGGGATGGAGTGGGCCTCAGGTTAGAAGATTGAAGAATGTTACAAAAGAGAAGGGAGTGGGTTGCGTGCTGGTGACTTGAACGGGTGAGGGTGGCTCCCAGGGCGATGATTCTGTTAAGTACATAGTATTTTGTTCATTTGTTAAACCGTACTTGTTCGCAATTTGAATCTTTTTGTTGAAAGTATAGAAGTGTCTCAACCTTCTCCAAGAAGCAAATGTTTCATCATGATGCGGTTGGAACTTGGCGGCACTTCGAGCTGCCATCTTCACCGCGCTCCCACCACACGCTCGAGGCCCAAAGAAATAACCTGTCTGATCCATACTACAGTGAGCGAGATTCGAGATTCTGGTCTTCATTCCAGTGACATGTCTATTTGGTCATTGCGCATTTTTTAAAGGAGTGATTGAGAACCCAGCGAACGCTACCACTTCCCAGTTTAAGCTCTGGCCGTGAAGTTTGTGCCACTTGCTTCGTAGGCATACTTGAGGTACTGAGAAGGTATAGTAGGGATATCTTCCATGGACTCCAAGAGAACAATGGCCATTCCTGAACTCAAATGCTTTTGCAGGAAAGGAGGTCAGAGAGGGTTAGAGACAAGAAGGATAATGGAGCTCACGAGAGAGATATGGCAATGAATCTGTATGTATAAGTATATCAGAAAATCCGGTTTAATACGCTGACTGGTCACCCACAAAAGTTGGGCCCGGCTCTGCGGAGACAAATCGAACGACGGTCCACGCAGGCACGCCCCCTGTGGTGGCGAGGGTGTTGAAGTTGTCCCTGTACATCGGATTGACAACTATCGGCTCAATCGTCAGAGTATGCCCCGATGGCCAGCTTTATGACTTGAACTTACGGTTGAAGTTGCCGGGCGAGGCGTGGATTGCTTCCCCCACTGAAGACCAATTGAATCTTTAGATTGAGAGTGGCGTTCAAAAGAATTAGCAAGAGAGGATTTCGTGAATTGAGGCGGCGAGGACAACGCACAAGCCTGAGCCTGATCCGAGAACCCAGCCTTTGACGCCCTGTCCACCGGAAATTTTTCATCAGCACCTTTGCAGACAAGCGGTAAAGGACCTTGACTCACGTGCTTATGTATCGGATGTGAAGGCTGTCCAGCTACGGGCTCCAAAATCAGGTCCACTATCTGACCTGACTTGTAGGGAACCGTGAGGTTGGCGTTGATGGTCTCTGTAGGTGAAAACAAAGGAGGGGTTTCGACTTCGCGCCACAGGCCAAACGGCTCCGAATTCAAGACATAGGCGGTAGGACTGTAGCGATCGATGTGTAACTTGACTGAAATCAAGATTTCGTGAGTGAGAAAAAAAAATAGAGTTGTTGCCTTTCTCAGCAGCTTACTTGTCAAGTCGGCCGGTCCAAGAGGCGGAGCGAAGGCCGGATAAGGTGGGTGGTGGGTGGCGTTGAATAATCTGGAAGTAGTACTGAGTAGCTCGGAGCCGTATCTACAATACAATATTACAGCTCAGCTGGTGTTCTGGTGCTGAAAAAATTTGAAGGTGTCCCACCCAATGTAAGGGGTCGAAGCGACAGGAGAGGTGAAGACCGTGTCTTCTCCATTCGCTGAATAATGAAGTATAGCATAGCCCGACATGATTTGAGGTGCGACATTTGCCGATGTTCGCTAGCCATAGATAGATCAGAAAATGGGCCCAGCGATACACCGACAACAAATGGCTCACAATGGTGAAGGCAGATCCAGCTGCTTTGTTGAGCTTGATGAACACAGAATACCTTTCTCCCATTGGAATCGAAATTGCTTCGACTTCGACCGGCTCGATGTAAGAGCCGTCGGCCGCGTAGACCCACATGGGGTGCTCGTCGATAGAAACGATGGTTTCTATCGAACATGCGTTAGCGAATTTGAAGTTCGCGATTCTAACCACTGAACTATACCGTAATTGGCGCCGCCGTTGACCAAGTTACTATTAAAGAAAATGCATTCAGTCTGGAGCTTAGGAAGAAGATGAAAAAGGCTCACATTGAAGCCCAGCCGAAAGCTGGATCGACATCGACGACCTCCAGAGGCGTTGTTGTATTTGTACAGTCGTACCAAGCAGTAGACAAAACTTTCGAGGGCCTTAAGCGCCACATTAGCTCAAATCGAGATTGAATCACCGGGAGTAGTGGCTTACGTGCTTCCGTTGTATGGCTGATAGACAGGGTTGAAAGGTGAAGCGCAGCTTAAGAACCCGGAAGAGGGTCAACGTTCATCATTCACACCGGAAACAATAGCAAAACGTACCCTTGAGCGGTGAGGGAGCCAGTAATATTCCTCGGGTAAGCTGTAAATGGACGGTTGATGAGTATTCAACTTTGGTCCCCTCCCCTTTTCCTTTTTCTCCTCTTTCCCCCTGAAATCACCCGTTTACGCTACTCCCAGCTTCGAGTCTCGTTCTCCTTGACGAAGTTGCTCGTAATCGGTATGGATTATACATCCCTCCGAGAGCGATACGCCGATGGGATCGAATGTCCACTCGATTTCTCGTTTCCTTCTTCTATCATCGACACCCTCGCGCGCAAGACACCACACAACCTCGCGATTCATTATGTTACTCACGACTTCAAAAGAGAGCGCAAGATCACGTACGAGGCATTGTCCGACCTCTCACACCGCGCGGCAATCGTTTTTCATGGACTGGGCTTCAAGAAGGGCGACCGGGTGATGGTGCAGCTGGGCAGGCGAGTAGAGTGGTGGCTTGCGATTTTTGGAGCGACACTGGGAGGCTCTCCGCTCTCAGTCAGGGAACGCGGGGCAAACGGCAAGCCAATGTTGATCATCGCCCTCTTAGAAAGAAAACAAGCCGAGCTATGACCAAAAGAAAGCAAGGGGGGAAACTACAAGCACCGAAGCATCAACCCCTCCCACCGGAGTATGAATCAATAGTCTCAACTTTCTTTTTCTTCTTGGCGGGGCCTTGCGTCGTCGAGTTCGAAGACGCTCTGGCTGGAGCCCGAGGCGGTTCATCTTCTGTAGACGATGCGAAAAAATGAGAAGCGCGATCGTCAGCCGTGAGTTCGGAAGATATGCCAGCTTCGAAAAGAACAAACCGAAATGCGGGTGAGCGTGACTTCGTGGGGGTGACTCTGCTTTTGTCCTGGGCGATGGCTTTGGGTTCAATCCTAAGGCATCCTAAAAATTGAGATGAAATCTCAGTAGGTTTCGATGGAAAGAAACGAGAGTCGTTATGACAAACTCACGTTGAGTAAGTCGATTGCAGCATCTTGAGCTGCAGGCGTGCGTTCTGGCCACCGTCCGACTGAGTCATAGCCTCGAGGTGATTCGGTGAACTTTTTCTTAATTTTCTCCTTCAGGTGCTTGTGGTCAGAATTTGCGAATTGGGCAGAAGGAGATAATAGGCCGCACCTGGAACAGACCAATGCCTGTCACGAGAACCTCGTGGTACACCTGTTGGTTCGACTTGTCAGTTTCTACCGGCACTCGTGACCATCCAAGCCAGAAAAGCGTGATCTCACAGTATCTGCAAAATCCTCTCCGATCTCGTGTTCGCTCAGGATACTGGAGGCAGTCGCGGAAAAGAAAGAAGCCATCACTTCGGGAGAGCGCATCAGTTTCTCCGCGAGGGCGACGTCTCGGTCAACAGTTTGTTGGATGAGCCCCCGTAAGAGAGATTTGACCGATTGTCGTGGAGGCGTTTGGGGCTTGTCGGGGCTCCAATCTGGACGAGTCGGTCGTGGAAGGCCTTCCAGTAGCGAGCGATCTGGATCCGAGTTGTCCTGGCGCCGGCGAAGCCCACACCTGGACCGTCGAATGTCATCCGTGAGGGGCACGATATCTAATGCGTTTGAGATTGTTCGGAGGTCGGATGAAATGGCCAAGACTCCCATAGGCGAGATGGTTTCGTCACAGTCGATGTGATATACCGCCAAGGTTCCGTAACCAAGCTTTCTGTGTGGTGCAGCACGGAACGGTCTGTAAGCCACTGTCTAAGTCTTTGAATCCTGCGATGATACGCTTACCCTTTGAGAATCCCCTTCATTGACCCAGATAGCCCGATCACGTTGTCGCATCCAAGTGGGGAAGCAAACGCGCCGAAATCCATGAAACCAACTCGAGTAGGCTTCAATCGACTAGCTTCGACGTAGACACTCTTGGCTGAATTTTGACGGAGCATGAAGTGACGTGAGCTCGCCTGAAGTTTTGCAACAGTCAATTCTCGGAATGTTGCGGTGTCGACTTTGAGTTCGAAATCGGAAGGTTGGACCTGTCCTACCACCACAATTCGCTCTCCCGTATCTGACCCTAGCGCATCGACAAATTTTCCGCATCGCGAGAAAACTTTTCCGTTGGAGAGTGTCTCCGAGCATTTCGCCTCGTTGATGTCCGAGAGCAGTGGACGCGAAAGCTGGTAAGTCGACTCAGGGATATTTGGATGGGTTCCGTCCTTCGTCCACGGAATAGGGGGTAGCTGATCTAAAGGTTTCGAGGTAGCATCGGCAAATACGGCTTTGAGGGTTGGAGATGGGACGCTGTCGACGTGCATTCGGGTCTTGTCTGACGTGGCGAGGTAGAAAGCTTCCTTGGTAGCCACCATTTCCTCTGGCTTGAGGTCTGTTTCACAGAAGCCAGAAACAGTCCGCGCGAGGTTTGCCTTCGTGCGGTATGGCCATGACGAGGGATAGGTCAGGGTGGCCTTTCTAAGTTCTGGAGAAAAGAAACCTCTGATCGTCAATGTTTGAGTCTGAGCCTTTTTTTTTAAATTAGCTGCTCACCGAGAGGAAGGTACTGGGAGGGAATCCTTCTTGCTGCGACGACAACGTTATCAAACGAGAGTTCCGAAGCTCCTTGGAGCTCTAAGAATAAGTAAGATGGCTTTCGAGTTTTGATAAGAGCATCTGGTGTGGAGATTGCTGTGAGTCAGTGAATCGGGCTAATGAGATGTAAGGTGACCTCTTACCATGAAGCATTTTGACGAAATATTCGGCGACTCCGAAAAGGAGAATGGGCTTGCTTACGTCTAGTTCACGGCACGGTCAGCTGAGACATTGAAACCCGGCAATATGCTCACCATCCGCTCCCTCTAAGAGTGTTGTTGGCTGAGGGTTCGAGAGTAGGTGATGAAGAAGGTCCTCTGGGCGGATAACTTTGACTTTGTAGTGGTTGGTCGTTATGATTACGTCGTTAAGAATCTGGTACGCAGGGAGTGTTTCCGCTTCGTGTCCGCGGAAGGCTTGAAGAAGCCCCTCAGCTTGATTCAGTCTGCACTGGTAGGGCTCTTGACCCAGTCGAGCCCTGCTTCCGTGTTGCTCTCCGGAGAGCTTCATGATGGCAGAAATAGCGCGATTGCGTGTGGGAGAGTTGTCAACAAACGGCGGCGGAGGATGGTAGTCGCCTTTTTGCAGCATCGCGAGCGGTGACGAGGCCGTATGAGAACCGGCAAAGATAACTTACCAGGAAGTATTCAGCGCTCAAGACATGAAGGCCCTGCTATTAACAATAAACGAGAGACCTCACAAGGTAGAAGTGTCGAGGCATCCAACTTTTCAGAGCGCCGGTCGTACTCAAGATCCGGAAGTCGGTTGTGGTCATTTGCGAGAAGATGGTTGTATAAGTCATGTAGAACCGAATCCTCGGCGCCCACTGAAAACAGAAAACAATCAGATCTCTCGGCATTGAGTCTCTTTGAAAACTAGAGACCGGACACACGCTCGCGGGCGAGACTTGAGACCTTGTCTCTCGGATCAGCCAGTCCTGCCGGAATCGCACTTTCAGTGATACCAGTACCATAAAAGCCTGAGAGAGCTTACCCGATGGTTGTAGCTGAGAGGTGGATGCGGTGCTGTAGGCGGTGCTGACTCGGACGCCACCGGCGGGATTCCTGTCGTCGAGGCCGCTCATGATCTTGTTGTACCACTCTCAGTCAATTTAGGCTTGCAGGTGCGGTAGGAAATGTACGTACATGCAACGAGGCAAGAGAAGAGGGAACAGATGACCCCGGCGTTCCGAGGAGTTCTCCTGAGAGACGGTCGAAGCCACAGACGTTTTGGAGTTGCAACGGTGAGCTGTGCAACCTCCTTCTTCCTTCTCCACAACAGGTCCAGGCAATAAAATGCCGGGCCCTCGCTGGACCTCTGCTCAAGATGAGCGATTAAAGGCCTTTTATGCCGAGTGCCGTACGACTGGAAAAAAAGGCGATTTCATGTACGGAGTTGAGGCGCATATGGCAAGTGCAAGGCCGGGAGTCAGCTCCGGAATCTGTCAATCTAGGATTGATAGATTGCGCAAGCTTAGTGAGCTGATGGATTGGCGAGTGAGGTGCGGAAACGCTGCTGACACTTTTTACAAACCAAAGGTCCCAATGAGCAATGGAACGAGAACGCGAAGACCGATTGGACGAAAGAACAAGATAGAGAGCTCCTGCGTTTATTCTATCTGCACGCAAAGAAGCGAAATGGTTGGAAACTGGTCGCGCAAGGTTGTTTGGCTGTCCGTCCCGGGACGGTCCACAGCTCATGTAAAGCCCGCCTGCGGAATCTCATGAAGAAAGGTGCGTGTTGTATCATGTTTTCAAATTGATTTAGAAGCTGACCTGTGGTACCGTAGCCGTCGCCAATGCACCCAACAAAAGTGCTGCCCAAGCCATTGTCGCCGCGGAACACTCGTTCAGCAACAACCAGACCAGGAAGTGGGCGGATGAGGATCAAGATTCTTGGGCCACCGCACTTCGTTCCCATCTCACATTGGATGCTGCGTACCTTTCGATGCCACGCGACTTCCAGCTTCGACACAACCTGCGGAGTAGTAAACATCTCGCCGACAGCCGCCACCTACCATTTCAACGTCCGGCCCCGACGGCAAAGAAACCATATACTACCCCAGAACTCGCAATCGTCTCCGATATTCTCCTTCGCTTAGCAAACAACCAGATATCGTCAAAGGCGGAAGCACACCTCGAAGCGATAGCGGCGTTACCAAGCCGCACCCCGACCGCGCTGTGGGGCCTCATGTTCAAGCAGGGGGGAGTAGCGAGAGGGAAGAAAGTAGGGGGAGGGAACTATGAGGAAGGGAATGCTGAGGCAGATGTGACGGAGGAGGATCTCGGGGACCAGGAGGGCTTAGACGTCGATACCGACTTTGATGTGTCCAGCGTCCTGATGGATTGGGCGGTCGAAGAGCACGGGGAGGATGTCGATAACGAGAAGAGCTTAGACATCGAGACCAACTTCGATGTTTCCAGGGTCACGTTGGATTGGGAGGTTGAAGAGCATGGGGGATGGGGTACTGCGCCAGCGTCGGCGCCTGGTGTCACCACAGGCTCGGCGCCAGAGTCTTCTGAACAGGCCGAAAAGCGTAAAGCAACTCATATCGACACCTGGATCTCCTCGTCTTCGTCAGAAAGTCGCGAGTGTTTTTCGTGTGGGAGAAGCTTGGTCTCCAGCCTCTTGGCGTTCAACGCACATGTCAATGAGTGTTTGGGTTCGTTCTTCACCTTGATGATTTCTTGAGCGCACGCACCACTGAAATATTGGGTACCTTCAGATCGGAAACAGCAGGACAGCGATGACGAGGTTCAGATTGTGGAGACGGGTTCGGTTGGGGTTGGCAAGAAATCGAGCGGAGTGGTAGTAAAGAAAAAGAAGTCCGATGAGAAGGGGGCTGGAAGTAGGGGTACGAAGAGGGTTGTAGGTTCAAAGGGGAAGACGGGGGGAAAGGGGAAAGGGCGTGCTTGAGTCTTCAGAAGAGCGGAGGAGCTGCTCCGAATTATTCAGAAGGAAGAGGGGGCGGGATGGGGTCTCGACTACTTCTCGATTCTGAAATGCTTTGCTTGGAAAGTCATGAAACCTGAACTGTCTCGAATCGACTTCTTTCAAATCTGAATCATGGTACAAGACTCGCCGAGTAGGTTTGCACAACAAGGGATGCACGGGACCAGTGTATCTCAAATTCACGCATCAAGAGTCAATACTATGGCAGAGTAGGAAGACCAATTGGCAAAGCAATTGTAGTCGTTCTGTCTTCTTGAAGAGCGTGTCATCTCAGAATGCGCGGCGTCCGCCGGCAAACGGATCAACACTGCTCTGACAGTGTTAGTCTTGAGGTTACTTGAGGTGGTCGACAATGGTAGAGAATTGATCAAAGGCGGATGGGTGTGGAGGAGAGAAGAAGGAGTTGAAAAAGAGCGAGTTTTATACGGAGTCCGCGTTTGTTTACTGAGGCGGACTCTACGGCCGCAAGAACTTCCGAACAGACCCGACTCGCGCGGGTCACGTGATACGACTCCGAATTCCTTAGCTTTGCCCGGCCTCACCACATTCCCGTTCAACCCGAACCCCCATCGACCAGACTCTGGCAGTACTGAACCAAGCAAGGGGGGAGGTGCCGAGTGTTGTCGAGCCAGAGATCTTGGAGGAGGAGGACAGTTGCCGAACCACTCCCGTCACCCGGCTCAACACCCATCTCTCATTCACTTTTCCTAGAAAGTCTCTCGTACGTACTCCTTCCAAAATCGTCTTCTCATCTTTGCCAAACAAGTTTTTCTCTCATCCAGCGATGGCAACCTCATTTGTCACGCCTACAACCTCGCCCTTGGCGCGTCTCCACAACCTTTCGGCTTCATTCGAGATCGAGATATCCACGAGCTTCCGTCAAGGAATCGAGAGGATGGTAACGTAGAGGGAGCTTTACGAAGGTCGTTGAGCGAAGCAGGTGGCGAGGAGAAGAAAGTTGGAGCGACGTTTCACAGGGTGGAGGATTTGCGCGTTTGGTCAGCGTGCGTCTTATCTCCTGTCCTTTCTAAGCTCGTTGCTCTTGACGCGAATGCTTACTGCAAGCGCCTTTGGTAGCGACAGCGCACGCCCAAAATGCCAACAGAGCCATTCCAAAATCGTAAGCTTCTCTCGCGTTTCCGCTTCGCCGTCAAAACCCTTTCCTGTGCTTACTCCCAACTACCTTTTCCAACAGACTACCGAGTTCCATCAGCCCCCGAACGCTCCTTCGGTAGCGACAGCGCACGCCCGAAATGCCAACAGAGCCATTCCAAAATCGTAAGCTTCAGCCGCGTTTCCGCTTCGCCGTCAAAACCCTTTCGTGTGCTGACTCCCGACTACCTATTCTAACAGATTACCAAGATTCCTCCGCCGCGGAGCGCTCGTTCAGTCTCGAAGGCGCGTGCCAGAAAGGCCAAAAGAGGCGTTCCAAGAATGTAAGTGGGTTGCGCGTTATTCGTTCGCCGTCAAAACCCTTTCGTGTGCTAACTCCCGAGTCCACTCGCCTTATCACTTCCTTCCTTTAGTGAGTAGTTTCCTTGCGACTATCTCTACTCACGTTCAGGCTAATCTTCGCATCTCGCAGCTACCTCCCCGCCTTCTTCCTCCAACGACTCGTCGCTTTTCTGGAAGTCGCACCAGAAGTTAAGCCCGGAGATGAGCCACGATCCCTAGCCTGGGGCTACGTCTTTTGTCTCGGGCTGCTCGCATCCGCCCTTATGGACGCGGTGGTGAGTGGGCAGCTGTGGTTTGTCTCAAATTCGATGCTCGCTACGAGGATTCGTGTGGAACTTAACTGTCTTGTCTTTGATAAAACGCTTAAGGTGCGTTTACTTCGCTTGGTATCAGCCTGAGCTTCGTTTTAATCACTAAATTTTCCTTCTGTCCCGCCATCGCAGCGAAAAGACGTCGCTGGAGTCGCGAGTGCCTCCAAGCCGGATTCCTCGGAAAGCGACAGCGGCGGGTCCGAGTCGGTGGAGAGCGAGACGAAAGGCTTCCTCGAAATGGGGGACACAGACGTCAAGTTCGCGAGCAAGAGTCAGGTGCGTTTCAGAAATCGAGCTTTGCGTTTGAAGTTGAAAACTGACCTACGATCGTTCTGATAGGTGCTCAATTTGTTCACTGTTGATGTCGATCGGTGAGCCACGTCGCTACCGGTGTGATGAACAAAAAGCTCACGAAGTGCCCTCACAGAGTTGCCGACTTTTCGATTTGGTGCTTCTCGATTGTCGATGCTCCCGCCGAGATCATCATTGGAACAGGTTCGCTTTCCTTCCAGAAGTTTTTCAATTTCTTCTTTCACTGACACTCTCGTCATTGTCCAGTATTCCTCTACCAACTCCTCGGCTACGCTGCCTTTGTAGGCATTAGCGTCGCTGTCCTCTTCCTTCCTCTCAATCACTACACCTCAAAAGCTTTCGCGAACGTCGAAAACAAACTTGTAAGTGGAACTTTAGCGAAGTATCATCCCTCGCTCAAACCTTCTCAACGCAGATGAACGCACGAGACAAGCGGGTGGGACTTATGAACGAGGTCCTGCAGAGCGTTCGAATGATCAAGTACATGGCGGTTGAGAAGCCTTTCGAGGACAGAATTATGGAGTCTCGTGAGTCCTTCTTTAGGCTCCTTTTCGATCTTAGGGCTGATCTAGACGCCATAGGTGCCGAGGAACTTCGTCATCTTCGTCGCAACTTCATGCTCGAGGTCAGCTTCAATGCGATCTGGAGCGCTTCGCCAATTCTTTGCGTCCTTGGTAAGCTTCTACCAATATGAGTGTGCGAGCTATCACTTATACAGCTCCGATCAGTGTCCTTTTACGTCTTCACGAAGATCATGGGCCGAGAGTTGACGCCCTCGACCGCTTTTGCGTCGCTTGCTGTTTGGAACGAGCTGAGGTCCGTGTTCCTCGTTTAAAAAAATATCTTCACGAATACTCACTCACAATTCAACCGCGCAGGTTCGCTCTCAATGGTATCCCCGACATCCTCGTCCAAGCCATCCAGTGCCTCGTCTCCCTCCGCCGTATCGAAAAATACCTCGATACCGCCGAAGTATCGCTCACACCCAGCGAAGCCGAAAACGCCGAGGAAGAGCCTGATAAGGACCCAGTCATCGCATTTCAAAACGCGACAGTCACTTGGCCCAGTACGGCCGAGAAAGAGGAGCCAGAGGAGCGACAACTTGGTGCCGCGACTCCCTCCAACGCTTTCGAGCTGCAAGATCTCACCGTGCGATTCCCAATTGGCGAGATGTCGCTCGTTTGTGGGTCGCTGGGATCTGGAAAGACTCTTCTCCTTCTCGGTTCGCCTCTTTCGTTCTGTGCTTCCGAAGCTCAAAGCTGACGACCCTCAATAGCTCTCCTCGGTGAATCGGACGTTCTCGCTGGTCAGGTCGCTTGCCCTCGATCACCGCCGGATGCCATTACCCTCCCCAACATCCAATGGGACAGCCTTCTCACGGAGGAGAACTGGATTCAGCCCAGCAGGACGGCCTTCGTCCCGCAATCGGCTTGGCTGCAGAACGCTTCGGTGAGCGAGCTCTTGTTTGAAATTCGGAAAGGTCAATCTGATGCCTGTGCATCTCCTAGATCCGCTCTAATATCTGCTTTGGGCTGCCGTGAGTTTGGCCCACTCACTTGGCGCAAGCGACGACTTAGCTGACGTCGCTGAAATCTAGGTTTCGCAAAGCTCGGTACCAGGCTACGCTGGAAGCTTGCAGTCTCGTGACTGATCTCGAGATTCTGGAGGATGGTGATGAGACTGAGATTGGAGAAAAGACTCGTTTTGGGCTCCTCGAGCAGCCTGTCTATGGCTGACTTCTTTACCTCATTCAACAGGGTATCAATCTGAGTGGTGGTCAGAAGGCTCGAGGTACGTGTTGCACTCGTTTCTCTTTTTTTTTGATCTTTCACTGACTCCGAATCGCAGTCTCGTTAGCACGTGCCGTCTACAGCAGGGCGTCAATCTTGCTTGTCGATGATGATGTCCTCAGCGCTGTTGATGCTCACACGTCGCTTCATATTGTGAGGCTTTCGACACTCCTCTTTGAACTTATTCGGATCTTGACGTGTGCATTTTGCTTTTCCAAAGTTCAACGCATGTCTCAAGGGTCCGTTGATGGCGACTCGAACAATCGTCCTGGTCTCCCACCATATCCAATTGACGGCGCCAGGAGTTCAATACGTTGTAAGCACAGCTCATTCCAGAGGTTTTCGAGTTGAGCTCTAAAGCAGCAATTTCAGGTTGAACTCGAGAATGGGCGAGTCAAGTACGAAGGAGACTCTAAAGAGTTCCTGACCCAGCTCCGCCTAAAAAACAACGAGGAGGAGGAGCCAATCGAAGAGAAGG
>JASZXU010000783.1:0-14237 GCA_035521515.1 Phenoliferia sp. Uapishka_3
CCCCTCGCCCCCCCATCGGCCCCGGATTCGAGGCATTCCATGAGCATGAGAATTCCATCGAAACTCGGATCGAGAACCTCCAACGTGACCCCAATGGCCCACTGCCTGGCCAGGATGGGACTCCGACTTATGATGGTAAGTCTCCCAAAAAATCCCCCAAGAAGCGAGTGATCCGTCGGACAAAATCTGACGTTATCCCTCCGGTGGTGGTAGATCGTTGTGCTCACACGGAGCTCCAGCTGCTGGCTCTCGCCCGCCTCATCGGCGCCAGCTCCCTGTCTGCGGTCGATCCGGGACTCTCGCTCACGGAAAAGCTCGCAGAGGTCCAGCAGGACTTCGACTTGCTTAACCAGCACTGCACCCAGCTGAGCATCGACTACACCGACTTCCGTCGTCGAGCACAGATCACGCGCGCTGAACAGCTCGCAGCAATCGCCGAGGCCGGTCGTCTCGCTCGAATCGGACACGATGCTGCTGCTCGCGACACTGTGATATTGCACCGTCGCGATGAACACCTCTCCCTCGTCATCTCCTCCAGCCTCGTCGAGCGTCACCCCATCCGTCGTACCACCTTGGATGCAGCTGGCCTCGACCCGCTTGCTGCAACAGTCGCCACCGCACTGTCTTGCGCTCCTTGCGACGTCGATGACCTTCCCTTCGACTGGTCTCGAGCCCTGCTGTACGCCTACCACCTCGATCACCCTTTTGGCTGCAGCACCAACGAGATTGTTGCTGTCTTCCGCACAGTTGAGGTCCGCGATGCTGCCGCGCTCGTCTTTGGGGAAATGGGGATCGACTCACTGGCGCACGATGGTGGGAAGGCGCTGATATCGCGTGTCTGGGCGATTCAGACCTCAGACTCCCTCAACGAGCTTGGATATCACACAAAGGCGCAACGGGCGCATAAGGCAGACGATGAGAACGATGGACCTGTCGGTCACTGGGCGACGGCTTTCTACGCCTTCATCGAAGGAGAGCCGGAACTCTTTCACCCTTCGGTCTACGTTGGCGAGGTATCAGCCACCTTCCCCCCCAACGGTGATTTCCCTGCGGCTCTCAGCCCAGCCTCCGTCGCCACTTGCCCCTACCCTCCGACGGTACCTCACCCTGATGCTCCGGAGCTTTCACCATTCCCTCCCACTCCCTCTCCTCCTCCCCAGGAACCCTTCCAGTCGGCTTTCCGGCCCTTTGTCGCCGCCCCTGCTGAGGCTGACTCGTCGAGGACTTCGCTCCCTGCCCGCCCTCGTCCCGCTTCACACACTCCTGCCTCCTCGAGTCGACTCAACACCGGAGCGAGAGGTACTGGAAACAACCAGGGCCAATCGACAGCTGTTCCTGGCTCCAACAAGCGTCAGCGGAACGACCGTCGTCAAGACAACCGTCAGCCGCACGACGCCCCCTCCCAGCGCAAAAAGCATGCCAATGGTGAGGGAGACCTGGGGCCGAACGTTCCCAATGGGGAACGAACGGACAACGGCGAGGGTCGAGGTGGAAAGAAGGAGAGGAGGCAGGACCGCAGGAGAGAAGGCAAGGGCAAGGGACGGGCATCTCAAGCTGGTGGAGCTCATGGTGGCCCCGCCCCTCAAGCTTGAGGCTTTCGCGCAAGTTTCTTTGAGCACGTAGTTAAGGTTGTCACCCTCAATGTAACGAAGCTCCGACAAAGTGACTTGCGCGGCCCCGACTTTGCGGTTTACTTCAAAACCGCGAAAATCATTGTTCTGCTTGAGACTCAGACTGATGAAGAAGGTTGGAGGACCTTTGTATTTCCTCCCGGCTGGACCTTGGCAGTCAGCTCACGTCCACCACGGCGAAATCTTACCGTTGCGGGTGCTGGCTTGATAGTGTTAGTTAAAGATGAGATTCCGGTGAGCCTTAACCTTGAGCACCGTGACCCAGACTTTATCTGGCTCAACGTGGGTGACATATTACTAGGTTGCATCTACCTACAGCCTGAGACCTCTGGCGCACACAGGGGAGTTGACGTCAGCGCATTCAATGCGTTCACTGATGCTGTCTCGCTTCGCTGTGGCGACGCCAGCCGCAAAGTCCTCATTGTAGGTGATCTCAACGCTCGCCTGGGCAACCACCAATCTTGCGGGCCCAATCGTCTCACTCACAACTCACGCACCCCCACTGGGAGAGGAGTACAGATGCTGCCCTTACTCAGGTCTCACAATCTCTCCATCCTCAATGGCGCCGTTGGCCGCGATCTCACATCAGGCGGACTCTGCACCTCCTTTCACGGTGGTAGAACTGTCATTGATGTTGGAATTGCAAGTTTGAGCCTCCTTCCCTCAATCGGTGATTTCTTTGTCCACCAGGAATCCAACACAGGCAAACATTGTGCGATTGAGGTTGATGTCACCATCCGTCTCCCCGACCCGCTCCGTGTTATACTTGCGGAATTGCCTGAAACTGCTGTTCACTTTGCCCCATGCCGAGATCCTCGCGAAGGCCCAAAAGGGACAGTTGATGAGCTCATGGAAAAAATCCACGACTCACTAAGGGAACAGCGCCTGACATCCGCTGCTATCCCTCTCTCTGCGGAAGATGCTGCTCAAGTGGCTCGAGAACAACAGGAGCGGGATGACCTGCGGGACGTGAATCGAAGGCTACACTTAGCTCTTTTATCTGCAAAGTCACAACCTCCGGACCATCTCGCCCATGTGGGTGTGCGTGCACTCCGCAACGAGAAAGCAACGGTGCGAAGGCGAATAAAACGCAACCGTCGGATCCAGGCATGGGGAAAAGCCTCCCGATCCAACAGCCACTTTTGGCGCCTCTTTCGCGACCGCACAAAAGTTGCCACCAAGCTGCCGCTCGCCTCAGGTGTCACTTCGGGCGCCCCTGTCATTGCCCAGGCGTCGGCGACAGCGTTTGGCGCCCACTATCGCGACCTCTTGACACCCAAGACCTCCGAGAACTTTGTGCAAGCCACCCTCGACACTGCCACTGCCAACTTGGGTCACACAGGCGCCAGGCTCCCTTTGAACCACCCGTTACAGCGCCCTCTCACTGTAGAGGAGATCGAGGTGGCCATCAAAAAACGCCGCAAGATCACTAAATCTTCCCCTGGCCCTGACGACGCCACTTGGGCCGAAGTATGCTCCATTCCTGCTGAAACGCTACGCGTTCTATTTCAGGAGTGCCTTGACAAGAACTCGGTGCCCTGCTCATGGAAAGTTGCTCCGATCATCCCCATTGGAAAGAAGACCACCGTGCCAAACGACCCCTCCACCTTCCGGGGCATCACTTTGGAGTCCTGCTTCTTGAAAATGCTCACTACCCTCATCTACCAACGGATGGAGGAGTGGGTTGAAATGGAAAATTTGCTTCCTGACTCGCAAGGCGGCTTCCGTCGGCGTCACCGAACTGAGAACAACATGTTCATCTTGCATGCTGCAATTCAACGCGCACAAGTTGACAAAAAAGACGTGCATGTTGCCTTTGTTGATCTTCAGAAAGCATTTGACACTGTCTCACGCCCTCTCCTGTGGGAGCGACTCCGCGCACTCGGCGCTGGTGGCCCAATGTTTGCCATAATTCAAACAATGTACGCCGAGCTCCACACCATTGTGCGAACCCAAGGTGAAGACTCCCCGCTCTTCAAAGCAGAGATTGGTGTCCTCCAAGGTGACCCTCTCTCGGGACTTCTCTGGGACTTATTCATCTGCAAACTTGCCCTACCTGTTGATGAATTCTCCCCCCGTCTGAACGGCACTCGTGTTCCACACCTCGAGTTCTGTGATGACTTAGCCCTCCTCTCTGTTGGATCCCGCGAAGCCTTGCAAACACGCTTCAACGGGCTCGACAAATTTGTCAACAATGGGCACCTCACTGTCTCTGCCCCCAAGTCAGTTGAGGTACACATTCGCTGGAAACATGTCAAAGTTCCCCGAAAACCCAAGGCAGGAGCTCCCCCCCCCTGCCACACTGCCAACCCTTACACCTGCCGCTGCTGCTGAAGTGTCTATCGTCTCCAATGGCATCCCACTCTCTAAGGCAGACAGCGCCAAATATCTTGGCCTGATATTTGAGGGAGCCAACCCAGGAAAGTTTCGAGAGCATCTAGCAGCCACAGCGACAAAGGCGCGCTCAATGGCTCAGTGTGCGCTGGCTCTGCAATACCGATCTGGCTTGTTGCCCGTCCCAAAAGCTCTAGTGTTCTACAACGAGCGAATTCGCTCCATGCTCCTCTTTGCATCTGCCATCACGTTTGCCATACCCGTCCCCGAATTTGAAATGCTTGAGAAAACTTTCTTTCGACGCACCCTGGGCATCCCTGACACCTCGTCGGTCGCCGGCACCTACCTGGAACTCGGCACGTTTCCGATCCAGATGCATCGTCTGGAAAACGCATTGAAGTTTTACTTCTATGCCGCGTCTACGACAGCGCCCCCCCTGCTACGTGACGCCCTTCTGGACAATATGCAGATTCCGGTGCTTGGCAACTCCAAGAATCCCACGTGGTTTGCATCACTGGTCCATGCCTGCGAAGACTACAACCTCCCTGCCCCTCCCCACCTTTCCGGCTCTCAAGCCCTGGACATGTCCACTCCAGAAGGCAGGGCCAGCCGACAGCAATTTCTTCGTCAGCTTCGACGCCGCGCCACTCGGCGGCTCCATGATAAAGTTGGAGAGTCAGTGCGGTATGCTGAGTTGAAAAATCTTCGAATGAAACACCGCTTGCAGCCATATCTTGTACACAACTCCTTCAAAAATCGTAACTCCATGACCCGTGTGCGTATGAGCAATCACCATTTGGGTATCGAGACTGGGCGCCATCACCGACCCCCAATTAATCCGCGGTCCCGGCGTGTTTGTCGATTATGTGACAAGGACGAGATTGAGGACCCTCGCCACGCTCTCTCAAGCTGTGACGGCACTCAAAACTTGGTCATTTTGCGGAGGACCCTCATGCTGAACCTCGGCGCCCTCCCCCCTGATTCACTCGAAATCACAAACTTGCAAGCCCTACTGCACGACAGCGGATCCCAAGATCTCTGGGATCGACTCCTGAATGCCTCTGCAAAATCTGTCGTGACACTTGTAGCCCCTTTCATCCGCAAATGCCTGCGTGAATTCTATGAGCTACATCCACGATACCTACCTTACACTGCCCCTGAGGCCACTGAGGTAGAGATTGCGGCCTTCCGACAACTGTTTGGCAAGTTTATTGCAGACACATCTGACAAGGCCAATCTCCCCCTCCCCCATGACGGGTTTGTTGACTCTGACATTGATTCTGATGTCGAGTCCACCCCGGACTCATCCCTTGAAGACTGAGCCTTTGCTCCTCTTTACCACACACAACCTACACACACACTTATGCATGCATTGCTCTGTGGTCTGCTACAAACCATCCGAAAATTTTGATTCCCTATACCAGGCGTTCCCTTCATCCCAAGTGGGTGTTTCCCAGCGCCCTGCGACCACCCCTCACTCGCAGCAGGTCAGATGTGGGCTAGAATGGGAGTTATAATCTTTCTATTGGTTCTGTCGCTTTCCCGTAGCCCTGCATGTGGTAGATTGCGCGCCCCTTTTGCAAATCCTACTCTCCCTGGAGCGGCCTTCCTTGCGAAGGTTGTAAGCCTCCGGACGTTTCGCACGCGCCCTTAGGGCCAGCGCCTCTGCGAATATGTGGCGCGACAGCATCTGCGAACAGATGATCTCCGCCTCGTTCCTTCGTCCCTTCCCTTGGCCTCGAGGGTCTCTATACCTCTTGGCTGCGCCCCTGATCCCGGGCCCGCCTTCCACGGCGAGCTTCTGTGTGGTGAACGTGCAAGACAAAATGAGGTTGTAATACGCCAGCTGTGGCCCAACCATGCAACTGAAATCTATAACATAACACAACATAACTCTTCAAAATGGCCTTCCAATCCCTCCGCGCCTCCGCACAGACTGGTCTCCGAATTGGCATGATCTCCGGCGACGGAATCGGTCGCATCGTCCTCCCCGCCGCCCAACGCGTTCTCCAAGAAGTCAAGGGCATCCCCAAGCCTTCCTTCATCCAACTCGACGCCGGTTTCGAGCTCTTCCAGAAGACTGGAGTCGCTCTTCCCCAAGCTACCGTGGATGCGTTGAAGGGAGAATGCAACGCTGCCATGTTTGGTGCGGTTAGCAGTCCGAGTGAGAGGGTCGAGGGTTACTCGAGTCCCATTGTCGCGTTGAGGAAGAAGATGGACTTGTATGCCAATGTCCGACCGGTAAAGAGTGTTGAGGGCACCGAGGGAAGGATGGTAGATATGACTATTGTCAGGGAGAACACCGAATGCTTGGTGCGTTCGAGTCAACCGCCGCACCGACGCCAGAGAGTCACTGATGCCGGTTGAGAAATAGTACATCAAGCAGGAGACAATTGAGGACACTCCTCAAGGAAAGGTGGCCCGAGCAACACGTCAAATTTCCGAGCGAGCTTCCACTCGTATCGGAAAGATGGCATTCGAAATCGCTTTGGCTGGAGCCGAGATCAGGAAGCAGCGTGGAAGTACCTACGGATGGCAGGTTCGTTTCGTTTCATGGTCCTTGTACTCCTTTGAATACTCAACCGCCGTTATGTGGAATCTAGGGACCCCCAACAGTGACCATTGTCCACAAGTCGAACGTCCTCTCTATCACCGACGGTCTCTTCCGCGAGAGCGTCAGGGCTGTCGCAAGCGCCTACCCCGGTGTTGTAGTCAACGAACAGATCGTCGACTCCCTCGTTTACAAGTGAGCATTTCGAATTGATGTGTAGAAAAATGTGCTGCTGATCAAAGAAACTCAGGCTCTTCCGCGAGCCAGAGAACCTCAGCGTCCTTTGTTGCCCCAACCTTTACGGTGACATCGTCTCGTAAGACTTTCTACTTACGAATCTTGTCATTTGACTATTTACTGATGATGAGCCAACGTTGATAGTGATGGAGGAGCCGCTCTCGTCGGTTCCCTTGGACTCGTACCCTCCGTCAATGTTGGAGATGACTTCATCATGGGTTCGTCTTTGCCCTGTTCCTCCTATCCCTTTTCCACCCAAACTCACAACTCATCATCCAGGTGAGCCCGTCCACGGTTCCGCCCCCGACATCGCCAACATCATGCCTTCCATTGCCAACCCCATCGCCTCCATCCGTTCCGCCGCCCTCATGCTCGAGTTCATGGGATTCACCGAATCAGCGGCCAAGATCTACGACGCTGTAGACTCTGTTTTGAGAGCCGGACTCGTTACACCTGATTTGGGTGGAAAGATGACCACGGATCAGGTCACCGACGCTGTTTTGAGGGCACTTTAAGTGCGGGAAGGAAGGCATTATGTAGAGGTTAGACGGGAGTAGAAAAGTAAAGGGGTTAGAAGAGGCGTGGAATCGGAAAATTGGGTATGTTCAAGTCTGTCCGAGAAATTTCGTGGCAAGTACTGGCTCATACACCTCGTTAACCTGCTCAAAAAGAAACAGATAAAACCTGGCTGACGTCGATGATGTAATTCTTGAATTTAGGGCACTACAGGCGGAACTCAGCGGCACTGAGTGCAGGGATATCTGTTCCCTTGTTCTATCCCTTCCCAGGCCTCACCTCGCCACCCCCTCCTTCATCACCAATGCCTTCCACCAGGCGGTCCGCTCGCACCGCCAGCAGTTCCCCCATCAGTGTCAACGCACTTTCTGTTCCTTACGACGTGCTCATCATGATTATCAAACTAGTCCCCCGCCCTATCGAATTAGGGATGTATCAGGACCGCGTCCGCCATCCCGCCGACATAAAAGCCCTGCGACAACTCTCCCTCGTCTCCCACCTTTTTCGGAGCATCGCACAACCCATACTTTACTCCAACATCCACGTCACATTCTGCAACATGGCTCGACTCGCGGCAAGCGAAGCCTATTCACGGTATCGCGTGAAGGAGCTTACGCTGGATCGGTCTCATGAACCTGCACGCTTCAGTTTAGCAAAAGAGTCCAAGCTCTCAGCTGCTCAGAAAGCTTTGATTGAAGGTGCGGGTCAGAGGGGACTGGAATCTTTGTCCGTAACCGGTAGTGGGCGCGGATTCGACGCAAACTTGTTGTCATTGGCGGGGCCAAGTGAGTGATTTATTTCAGTAGCAATATGACGCTTTGGGGACTGATGCTGGAATTTCCAGACTTGAAGGCACTAGCTCTGAACAATACAATCGTTCAAGGCGACGAGCCCGCAGCGGGCTGGTCGATGCCATACCAACTTGTTCACCTCAGTCTGCGCCATGCGTCCATCACCAACCCCTTCCTTTCGTTCCTCGTCACCTCAAATCCAACTCTCCAATCTCTCGAAATACTCTCCCCAGGCCCTGGACCTGGAATCGGTGATTTCTACACCTACGCCGCTTTCCCCTCTCTGGCCGCTCAAATCAAATCACTCGCTATCCAAGAGGTTCACCGCGGATATTTACACGTACTCTCTCATTTTACTTCCGTCGAACGTCTCGCCATATTCCCTCCGTACGTTTTGATGGAACGAACGCTCGACATCTTGGAGGGACTTCCCGGCGCGGAAGGGATGGTCACGCATTTGACGCTCAACGCCCAAGAACACGACCTTCTCCAAGAGCCGGAGGAAGCAGAGTCATTTCAAGCGAGATGGCAAAAAATCATGCGGTCTGATGTGCTGAAAGCTCTCAAGGTGGTGACTTGGACTCGTGTCGGCGAGAGCGAAGGAAGGAGGATAGGGTTTCTGAGCGCGGGGCGCGAAGCGGATGTCACAATGAAATGGGGTATCACTCCATCCACCCCAAGGTGAAGAAAAATCTTCCCCAGAATAGGTAATCTTTCCGTCCTTCCCTGCAAGTTTCCCGTTATGATCTGGTGCTTAGCTCTCGCTCACGTCGAGTCCCAGATCCTCTCCCTTCTCCATTAACCTTGCAATTTTGGTACTAGTTCTGTCGCATGCAGTGCAGGGGAGGAGAAAGGACTCGACTCTCTGTCTTGGAGTGTTTCCTTCTTCCTCGACCGCGAATGACCTGCGTTCCGCCCTCAGCGCCCAGGCGCCAGACTACAGTATTGCAGGGCTGTAGTTTACACCGGCCTCGCAGGAAGCCGAGTCCACAATATTTTGACCTTTCCAGGACACTGCTTTGCCGTCTGTTTTTGTCTCCCACATTTCCATCTGTGGAGACGCACTTTTTGGTCGGCTGGCTGGATTCGAGCGGCATCTCCAAATGCAACTTTGCGAAGAATGGGTTCCTCAGCTCTCTTCTGATTACCCTCCTCCTGCTAGGGAAGATACAGCGTGTCGCTCTGAAGTTCACACGGCCATCCTGATGGGGCCTCCAATTGCTTCCTGGGAAAAGCCGTCGACGGGCAGATCTAAGGAGTCTCGATACGCGAAGGAATGGGAGAGACACAGCAGAGCGAGTCAGTGTCAGTGTCACCTGCAGCCTTGCAGAATTCAAGGGCATATTGCAATAAATCCGGTCACTTGATCTTAATCAGAGCCCTCTGCGATGTGCATCGAAGGCGTCAGGGGTAGTCAGCTGGTCAGTCGGAGCTCGTCGAGATGGTGACACAGAGCTGATGAGCCGGAAGAGGTGGTACAAGGAGAACGATATGTAATGCATACACAGATAAGCTATCCTAAGTGGCAACGACGGTCCAGAAATATGGAAACAACATGAAGCGAGGCAAACGACGGAAGATGGAAACTAACTATACTGAGGTGGATGTGCCCGCATCATATATACTGGGCTATGTACTAGTAGGAAAGGGAAAGGGACATGTGCAGGGGGATGTAGGAGGTTGGCGTCGGCATGCGAAGAGCGAAGGGGTGGGGCAAGGCGACGCGGCGACCGGGAGGCAAATTGCTCATTTCGAGATGGTCGCAGAGCTGACGAGTACGGGTGAAGAGGATGCCGCGGAAGCCCTTTCAATGTCGAGACGAGTAGTTTCCCACTGACGGGAGGTATACGCGTGGATCGCAGCTGCAGGAAAGTGTGTGGAAATTAGCACCGACGCCGGCTGAACAACGCTCTAACAACGTACCAGAGTAAATGGTGCGGGCAGCAAAGACCTGATCTTCGGGATAGGGAGCGTCCAAGTCCTCGTTGTAAGCTTCGTTAGAGTCGGCATCTGAGTTTGAGTTGAGGGAGCCGAAGGAAGAGGAGTGGACGACGGGAGCAGGAGCACAGATGATGGGGAGTGCGGAGTGCATGTTGATGTGCGATGATGTGAGGGAGTGGTAAGAGGAGCTGCTTCGAAGAGTTTGGCTGGTGAAGAAGAGAGGAAGAGCGCGTGCAGGAAAGCTTAAAAGTACTGTACTCGCAAAAGAATTCCGGGCATGAAGGCGCCGCTCCGAAGCTCAGGCACCGACCTCCTTGATGACGGCACGCGCTGGCACGCGCTCCCAAGTTGCTGATCTTTGACTGCTCTTTATCGTCATCAAATCTGACTTAGGAAGAGTTGTAACTTGCGCGGCATGAATCTCCCCCTGTTCGCTGGAGTGGACCATCTCCGGCACGCACTACGATGAGTTCGGTATGCACGCAAGAATTCTTGCTTTACATCAATGTTGGCGCGTTCAATTCTCCTGCGAAGTGAGATACTGGAGCAATTGATATTGATGCTGAGCGCTGAGGAGCGCTGAGGCAGCGGGGAAAAAGCACGCTGCCAGGTGATACACTGTCATCTAATCTTCAGCGATCCTTGTCGTCCATCAGACTCCCATCTTCATTCTGTGGCTATTGTGCACATCGAATTTCATCTTTGCGTTCTTTTGGCAGATCACGCCCGGTGCACGACACCGTCATAAGCGGTGAGCAGCTTCAGCGGAAATTCCTCCTCCTTCCCGTCGATCCCATCGAAAAAGAAGAACAGTGCAGCTTGTCGGCGCGGCGAGCTGCTGGACTCCTGTAGCGACCTGCACATCTCCAATTCGGTGTCATCGTTATGGATGTTGTACACCTAGCCGCGCGGTAGCCGTGGAGCGTCGACGGCAATTTCGCTCAGTGCCGCCGTGTTCGGTCTCAACCGTTGGCCCGCGAAGGTGTAAGTGTTTGCTCGACAAACCCGAGCAGATGCAGCTGATTACGTATGAGTCAAGGATTGCTGGTAGAGAGATTTGCTACATACCAGTGTGTAAGAACATGGCTCAATTTCTAGCGCGCGCATTCGGAGAAAACTTTCCAGTGGCTTCGCACGATTCACGTCGCCGCCAGCCTCACGAAAACACGACACGCTCAGCTCACCGTGTGAAATTGCCTGCTCACATGCACTTCAAAGGAAATTGAATTTTTACAACGTTCCCAATCGAAAGAGCTCCTGTAGGTAGCCACGAGAAAGACCCACACGGATATGAATCGCCCGACGCCACCTCTGAAACTGCGTTTGCTCTTTCACCGCTTGGAGCTGCAGTCCTCCCCCACTTTCATCAGTGCACCAAGAGTGCACCCTTGAAAATGGAAAAGTAAACCTAAGTAGTAGTCGTATGCCCCTACTACTAAGTATCAAAAGAGTGTGCTGGTGGGCTAATGTGACGACGGCACTTTATCGACGCAGTCCGATGTGAAGGCGCAAACTAGGATCCGGGTCGACCGGTGATTTACTTACTTCCGATCCATCGACCCTTGCTACTTTTACGGAGTCGATAGAAAAGTCATAAATCCCAAAGAAAGAAGGTGCATGTGACCAGGGTGCGTTAGGACGAAACTCGAGGACCAGTCGCAATTTTTCCGGGCACCCGCGCGCCCGGTTGCCTCAGATGTGGGTAGCTACGGCCCTACTTGTAGGTCATCACACCCAAATGACTCTGAGGGAGCGGTGACTACTCGATACATGTCCGATGCAACTTCAAACATTCAGAGATGTTTACTTGGCGCCACCCAAGCTGGTGGACGCTCCCCGTTTTTCTATGACGAGTATGCGCGCGACAAGAGGTGTGTTCCCTTCAAACCCTCTAGACTAGCCCCTTATTTATTCCAGTGGCGCGTAGTGTGCACCATCCCTAGAAGTACCTTGCGATTCAAGGGACCAGCTATCCGCTACTGTGCACAATTTGATTACTTGGGGCGGCGACGACTTGCCGCGGGTCATTTTCAGATGCCTCCAGCAAGCGGGGTGCCCACTCCGACGCATGAAGGCGGTTTCAAACCAGGAAAAATCAAGGAGCAGGACGAGTACATCCACTGAGCCGCGTGTGCGAGTGAGAAGCCCGAATTTCCACGACGTGTGAACGCCCATTGAAAGTGAGCTCCAGGCAAGCTCCAGGGCATGGTCTGAGAAAGAAAGGCCCGATCAACTTTTTGCCATTGGTATCTGTCAAAGACAAAACATGACTGACCTTTCGTCAGGGTCTATGGGGAGGATTAGGAAAAAATAGGAGTCAAGGCGGGTCAGGCCAGACACTGGCGCCGCGCGTCCGACGACCAGCTTTGCCCGAGGTTGCACGGCACGTCTCTTCCTGCCCCCATCAGTCGATTCGTTCCCTCGCCTCGCCTACGAACCCGCAGCTACATCCGAACTACGCTCGAAGGAACTCATCTACGGGACAACTGCAGTCGCAAGACAGGAGGCCGACACGCCAATGATTCCACCACGAGCGAAAAAGAATCTTCTCTCCCTTCCCGAAGAGGTACTCTCACACATCTTTCACTTTGTTCGCCTCCGCCAGAAGAACTTCACTGCAAGACTTCCCATTCGCGACCTCCTCGTCAGCTGCCTCGTCTGCCGCCTTTTCCGCGATATCGCGCAACCCTATTTGTACACCCGCATGCAAGTCACGGTCAATGTACGCCATCAGGTGTCGAGAATACTTCTCAGTGCCGCCTTCAAGAGATATCGCGTGAAGGAGCTTTCGATCGATCGAAGGGACGACGCTGACGGAACGCCTTGCGATGAGGATCAGGATTTAAAGCCTCTGATCAAGAGTGCTGGTGAAAGGGGACTTGAGAAACTGTCTTTTGCGACGTTCTTGGAGCCGAACGAGCTGGATGTGACTCTGTTGCTATCCGCGGGGCCCGGTACGTTGGCGTTCCAAATCCGAGCATGGCCTGACGTCGGGACAGAAATCAATTGATTGAATCGTTGTCTTCCTAGACCTCAAATCCGTGGAATTCTCCTGCTTCGAAGGCACTTTTACCGGGAACGCTCCCGATCCAACCTGGAGCGTACCCTTTCAACTCGAACACCTCAGCCTCGTATATTTCACACTCCCTGATCCGTTCCTCTCATTTCTCCTCGCTTCATCTCCATCAATCAAGAGTTTCGAGATTTCCACATTCAGATCTTCAACGTCACTCCAGGACTTCGTCGCCCTTCCCGAATTTCCGAGCTTCGCAGCCAATATCACCACCCTTACCCTCAACAAGCTTCCTCCCACCCATCCCGCTGGCCTTTCCTCTTTCTCCTCTCTTTCTCACCTCATCCTAGTGGACGACTCTTTGGCCGAACTATACGAGTTCATGAAGTCATTTTCCTCTCCGACTATCACTCGTTTGACCCTCAGCCTTATGTACTCCAATTTCTCGGAACCGAAGGATCAACAACTTTGGAAAGATATCATGCATTCCGAAGCACTAAAGAACTTGAAGCTGATAACATGGAGAAGGATGAATCCTCGCAAGTTGGCTCAGGTGGAGTTTTTGTATGCCGGCCGCGAGGCGGAAGTAAGAATGGAGTACGATGGCTACGAGGGCTACGAGGGCTACGAGGGCTACGAGGGCTACGAGGGCGCCTGAAATAGGAGAAGGGGGTGAGGCGTTGAAGTTTTGTGAAGGCAAGTAGGAGTGGAAATGTACGAGTCGAACCGTTTCCCTCAGCTTCCGCTCAAGTTTGTTGACTGCTTTCAGTCGTAAAGCGCCTTCGCGAGACCGGCAGAAATGTAATAGTACGGGGTGAGTTATCCAAAGGAGAACTTATCGGTCCAAACATAGCGCGAGCAGTGAACATATTGAACCGAATACAAAGGAAAGACGAGGAGGCGGTCCCTTGCAGCCGAGTCTTCGCCGTCCGGGAGTGTCCCCCAGACTCCAAACCCCAGCCAACCCCAGCGTACGCATGTGCAATTTCGGTATAAATCCACACTCAAACATCCATACGCGATATCTTACCGCATGATGTGTTAAGAAGGGTCGGCATTCGAAGGGTGTCGCGACGAAAAATAGTGTACAAGCGTCGACTTAGTGGCTTGTCCGAACGACAATTGTTACCAATCGAATTATATCGCCTAAACGGATATACTGACTCCACTAATCACCTCAGCCCCTACACTCACTCCACTTCCCCATCTCCCGGTCTTTCTAC
>JASZXU010000784.1:0-14232 GCA_035521515.1 Phenoliferia sp. Uapishka_3
GTGTAGGGGGGCGAGGGCAGGTCGGGTCCCAATGGCGGAGGACGGAGCGTGCAATCCGCCAGCTGGCGACGACCGCCCCTGTCACGCGCCGAACTCATCCTCCATGCCGTAACGGCTTATTCTGCCTTTGTTTTAATTCCTTTCAGGTCTACGCAAGCAAATAGTCTCTTTGCAATTGTAAAAGTCGTCAGTCGCAAGGAAGAATTGGAGAAGGTCAATGCAGATCGCGCAAGTTGAACCTCCGGTGTGCGAAGACATAAGCATCCAGTACAGATCAATAATCCGTTGTCGGCTGGTCTTCTCGAAAGCTCATGTCTCGTCAGCCGCTGACGCATGAAAAGACCAAGAGCTGATGAGTTCATGTACATTGCATGACTACTCTAACGCTCCCGGAAAACAAGACTGGAAAGATTGGGCGCAGCAGCGATGAAGCTAGAGCACTTTGTGATCCTCTGCACCTTCTGCTGGAACGATTCCCCTGCTGCGGCTCGCTTTGCACCCGTTCCATCCACATCTTCTGGGAGGTGAACTGAATACTTTCTAAGTATGAAAGCAATGATTGCGGTGGACGTGACTGAGGTTTGATGAGGTGAGTGAGCCGGCTCGAAACGAACGCTCGCAGACTTACCAGTCGCAAATTTCTCTCCAAGGCAAATACGATGACCGGCAGAAAAGCCAAGGTATGCGTCACGAGGCCAGTGATACGACCCATCGACGGCGTCGATGAAACGGTCAGGGCGAAAGACGTCTGCATCCTCTCCCCAGTTTTTTTCTATAGCGGATTGACATCATAGTCAGACACGATTTGCAAGGTCCGGAATGAAACCTACTGCTTCGACCAAGCGCTACGTTGTTGATGAAGATCTCAGTCCACTTGGGCACAAAAATTGGGTTGCCAGGCGTCCCATCACTGAGTGGGGATGTTGGGATGACTGTGTCCGCCACGGCAAATTTGGGGATAACCACAGCGGCGGGGTACAGACGAAGGGTTTCTTTGAAGGCGGCGTGAACTCGAGTCTGGATACACCAGTGGTCAGCTCGTGTCGTGCCATGGCGAAGAGATGGTCTTACAAGCTTGGCGTAATCTGCATAAGACTTTTCAAGTACTTGAAGTTAGGACGCAGTCAGGATGGAGTAAGGTGCGCACAGACGGACCGTCTCATCTGCATTCGGTAAGATTTCCGTTACGTGCTGGAAGAGTCTTTCTTGCTCCTCTTGATAAAGCGCTAAAAGGATAAAAACGAATGCGACAGTGTTTCCAGATGTTTCTAAGGAGGTCACGTCAGCCGAGGATTGGGCGCACACTCATGGGAGACTGACCATGGCCTGCCAAAAGAAACAGGTACATGCTTCCTCTGAGTTCGTCGTCGTTGAGAGTCGCCCTCTTCTTTTCACTCCCAATGTCCTCAGCCTCGGAGCCTTCCTCACCATCGATGTCAGCACTTGCATACACCAGCGCACCCAGAAGGTCCTTATGGCCTCCGACGCTTTCCCGAGGGTCTGCCGCGAGCTGCCTTCGCTCCGCGATAGCCTCGCGAATGTAGACTCCAAACTCCCGGTAACACGTATCAACGTAGCGTAACTTCTTGAATGGGAGCCTGTATGACCACTGTACTTCGCAAAATGAAAACGTGACATGGGACGATCTACAGGACATGACTCACCTCAGGTGCCATGATTTTGATCATGCATCCTTTATAAATGCCATTCATGACCTCTCGAAAAGGGAGGGTGTGACCGGTGGGGAGAGCGGACGGCTCGTCGTCGCGCCAGGGTGGCCGCTGGCCGAAAGACGAAGCCATGATGATCTACCAGAATGCGCCGAGGTCAGGGCTAGAGACCACGCTACCGAGCTCAGCAGACTCACAAATAAGCTCGACTTCAGTGTGAGATTCAGGAAGTTATCCACTCGAATCTGACGCTTCCCGGTTTTGAACTCTTCATTGCTCCGTTCCCAATCAGCTAGGAGCTCTTCCACGACTCGAACTGAGTCGCCCCAAGCCAGCTCATTTGTTTTCTGCGTATCGCGGAGTGTCAACTTCTTTATTTCGCTTTCGTTTCGCTGGAACGCTGAAGAACATACTTCTGTGAAGCTTCCGGTGACAATCTTTTTGTGACGCCTCAAAGTCTCCCCCTCCGCCACGGCCAGATTCATGCCATAATGACCCAGCGCCTTGTAGAGATGGGTGGGCTTGGTGTATCTCTGCCGGTCGGCAAGAACGTGCTTGATCGCAACGGGGTCGGCAATGTGGAACGCACGAGCGGGTGGGAAGAGGGAAACCAGCGAGATAACGTTGTTGTCACTGCGGTCGGTGAAAACTGGAGCTTTATATTAGGGGCAAGAAGCTACTAGTCCGTTTGTGTCTACTCACGAGAAGTTCCGTATCGAAGTATGAATTGGTCTCCGATGTTGATACTTGGAAAACGGGGGAGAAGTGCAAGGGCCGTGTGAGGGTAGATAGCGACTCGAAGGCCTGGGTAGTTCCTGCGATGATGACCGTCAGCATTGTAGCAGCTTCCGTTGCGCGAGAAGCGCACTGAAGGAGGGAGACGTTGCGTCTGAAGATGGCGATGAGCGTAACCAGGTACCATCCAGCGGTGGCGAAGGCAAGTAGTGCTGCTAAGCACGACAAAGAAGGGATTTGAATACTGTCCATCTTGGAGAGGACGAGTGGTAGAGGAGGGGGAGAGCTGCATGATACCTTCGAGGGAGAACAAAGGCACACGGGCAGGGACGAACAATGGGCTACAGCCTTCAAGGTCTCAGACACCGTGTTGTCAGCCGGGCGGTCTCGGAACTGTGCCGGGATAAAGGAGGATAAAGGAAAGGGAAGAAAAGAAAGAATTTCACTACGACGAAAAGCAGAACCACGGGACAGAGCCAACCGGCCGAACAGATGCACACATGTATCGCAAAGAATGTTTGATTTTCAATGCCGAGGGTTTTCATGAACGCTCCTACATATGGCTAAGACTATGAGCAATGTGCCGCCGTTACTTAGTGAAGTCAAGATGACATCCGAGGCATGCTAACAAAATGTGGCAAAAGCCGGCGCCCATTACAAGAAGGTCGCCATACAACGTCTCACTCCTCTCACTTTAGACAGCAAGACGCCAGCGGCTTCCAAAACTAACTCTTCTGGGCGGTACTGACCAGCAGACTCGATTGTGACTATGAAACACGAAGGGGATGAGTGACATACTCAAAGGCAGCCGAAATGGGATCTGTACAGATGAAGTGGTCGCGAAGGCGTCCGAGCGCAACCTTTCCCTCGAATTCAGGGTGTCGGAGTACTTCGCGGCTGACGGTGTCCCGACGTGCATCTGCGACCACTGCTTCCCCAGACGACGTGTCTATAACGCCGGGGGGGAAACATAATTCAAATTTTTGGTGCAACTCTTGCGGGATTGGAGCGAGGATCGCGATGGTAGGTAGAAGTCGGTACGATGCGGTGGCTGAGCCAAGAAGTTTTGGAGTCAGTAAAAAGGATGACCACCCCTGTACCAGCTCAGAAAGATGGTGCGTACCCACTGGTGACCACTTGGCGTGTTCTTTCCCGATTCCCTTATTACAGTGCAGCTCTGCGACGATTTCCTGCGAGCGATCATTCAGCGCGGCAACGGGTAGAAGTGTGGTGTCACTTTGACGCACTTGGCCGCCCCTCATCTTCGCAAGCAGTATTCCCGCAGCGGCAGCACGCGGGAGGTCGTCTGCGAAAAGTTCTAGCTGCGAGCCCTTCGGGTCAAAGTCGATTTGCGAGGACAGGACTAAGCATCCCATCAATAACATCGTCAGCCACTTGAGAAGGCCGAGCTCGGCCTGGCTCACCTTCCGAGTTCGACCAGATCTTGTGAGGGTCGCTTTCTCCCTTCTGCACATCTTTTCGACGCTCACAACTGGCGACCAAGTTGAAAACAATCGTATTGAGGTCTGTTGGCGCCTCGTCTCGTGCTTGCAGCGGTAACCCCGAAAAGAAAAGGAATTAGAGAATAAACTTTAGACCGCAAATGAAACCAGGACAAACTTTGCTTCGAGTGCACCTTCCGGGGATCTATGGCAAGGGGAATGAGACCTAACCGTTGAGCGAGTACTTCGTCCTGGACGATGGAAGTGTTGTTCCAAACGTAGACGGTCTCGATTGCAACGGTGGGTACCTAAGGATGACTGTCAGAGTACCACCGACCGTACAAGAATCGGTCCAGCTCACCTCGGAAATGACAATACGCCGCAGAGCGTTGGCAACGCTCGCGTCAACGCCAACGATGTCAAACTCGAGAGTCGATTCACTGAGGGTATTGATCTGCACTCGAAGCGCCGCCTTAAACTCCGTCAGGTCCCAGTGATGCGATTCACCCGGGTGGTGTCCAGGAAACGCGGTGCCCGAAATCTGTCGACGAGCGTGAGCTTTGAAGGCCCCGCCAACGACTCTCAAGAGGTACGAACACTTTCCACACGTTCCTTGCCGAGTCTGACTAGTCTCCGGCTCTCAATCTCTGATTGGCTGGGCATGTCTGAGGTGTGGCGAGGAGTAGGTGCGTCGGAGAGGGAAGCGAATATTTGATCGACGGTAGAAATGGACGACTGAGCAAAATCGATGTGGTCATGCATTTCACCCTTGCGCTTATCATCTATTCTCCCCAACACAAGCATGACAAGCTACGCACTGGGCAGTGCATTCGCCTTCCGAACGCAGGCAAGCGTCGCTGTATTGGCACTCGCATCCGCCGGCCGCCGCACCCTGGCGACCACCAGTACTCGGTTGTCGCACATCGGCTCGCTCCCAATTTCTTGCCCTTCCAACGTATCGATTACCTCCGAACTGAGGCAAATGTCGCTGTCAACAACAAAAACAGGATCAACAACCGGTCGGGTGCGAGTGGAGGGTCCAAAGGGCAGGCTCTATGTCGACCTCCAGCCCTTCGTGCGCCTGGAATACTCTCCTAATTCTCTCCTACCTCCCTCCACCACCACATCATCATCTCCGCTGTCGGTACCCAATTCTTCCGTCATCAGCGTTCTCGTCACAGACCCCGCCGTTAAACACCAGCGTGCTATATGGGGTCTCACTCGCTCCCTCATCGCCAACGCAGTCTCCGGGGTCTCCGCCGGCTACACACTTTCCCTTCGACTCGTCGGCGTCGGTTACCGAGCAGTCATGGAAGAGCGTCCTGGATTCGGAGAGGCCGGAGCTGTCTCGCAACGAATCAATTTGAAGCTGGGATACGCTCATCCAGTTCTCATCGACCTCCCAACGGACGTTTTCGCATCTACGCCGACCACGACTACAATTGTCCTGACTGGCATTGACAAACAACGCCTCGGCGAGGTCGCGGCCCGCATACGTCGGTGGAGGCGCCCCGAACCGTACAACGTAAGCCCCTTGGTTCTTAAATAATCGTTCCGACAACTTTCTCTTACTCCTTCGTGCCTCCTCTCGTAGGGAAAAGGCATTTTTGTAGGAGATGAGGTCGTGCGTCGAAAGGAGGTAAAAAGCAAGTAGTTTTGCAACGTCACAAAATCAAATGCACCTTTGAGTTGCTTGGAGCTGGGTCGGAGGAAGCTCAGCTTTAAAGCCCGACAAACAGCATGCGTTGTTGACGCGAAATCAGTAAAGAAAGTAGGACTTGACTGAATATGCGTGGTCCGTGCTCGATCGGGTACCGTTGCCGCCGCTGCACCCCTTTGTATCCATCGAGCGTGGGCCGCCGTCCTCCTTACCCATTGCCATCCTCCTCTCTACCACGTTGCGCCTCTCCGGTCAGTTGCTGCTATTATCCACACTCTCGTTTCTACTTCAGAGTGAGTTCGACTGGAAATACTCAGAACTAGTGCAGCCGGACCTCCGCGGACGCTGACTTCATACCAACTGCCCGTGTTGCAGGCCTTTCCCAAGGCTCATTTGTACCCGGAATACTAGTTCGGGCACTCCACGCTCTTTCAGCATTCCCTCATCACAGCTCGTAGCGCCCTTCAGTCCTTTCGACATTCGTCCGATCGTTCGACACGACCCGCCTCGAGTCTCCTGTAATCTTATTTTTCTGGGAGAGCGCCGGTCCATCCTTCTGCAAGCGTGATTTGGATCTGGGATCAAACTTCCACGCTGGCGTTAGCTGGGCTTGCAGCATAGTTTTACTGGTTTGCCGACGCGCTACTCTGGAACAAAATCGTACGGACAGTAATATAATGAATAGGCGGATCTCCTCTGACTTTCTACCCCAGGTGTAGGGTTAGCTCCCCGGTAAAGCAGTCACAGGTCAAAAACGTTGCACGGAGTCGCCGGTCGACCCAGCTTGCACGCGCACGCGAAGCAGCCTCCCAATAACTGCAAAAGCTCTAGTGAGGACGTCCCCCGGATCCCACATGAATGATAGCTATGCTGACAGTGCTTTCCGTCTCCACAGTCTTCAGCCAAGCTGCAGACCTTGCTATGTCCAGCCCGCGTTCCACTCGACTCGACTCCCCCTCGCACTGCAGCACGATCAGTCGTGATAACACCGCCTTGGACGACGTCGCACTCGCTTTGGCATCCCCAACACATCTTCTGGAAGCCGTCGACAAGCTCAAATTTTTTTTAGCTACCGCCCCATCTGGATTCCCTTCGCCTCACGCCAACATGTCGACCGAGGAGCGCGCACTCAATCGGTTCCTCCTGCCGACGGGGGAACAGATTTCTTGCGTGATGTGGAACGGCTTATACCACGTCACGGGAACCGATATTGTCCGAGCCCTCAACTTTCGATTCCTTGCATTCGGCCGACCTGTGCGCAATGCGAAAAAGTTTGAAGAGGGTGTCTTCAGCGACTTGCGAAATCTTAAAAGCGGCACCGACGCCACTCTCGAGGAACCGAAGGTCTGCATCTCTCGACAGGATCGGATCCAGCAGCTGCTGACCTCATGAGCCACAGTCCGAATTTCTCGAGCTCCTCTTCAAGCACAACTGCATTCGGACGCAAAAGAAGCAGAAAGTCTTCTACTGGTTCTCCGTACCGCACGACAGGCTCTTTCTCGACGCACTCGATCGCGATCTGAAGAGAGAGAAACTCGGACAGGAGAGTACCACCGAAGCCGTTCGCGAGCCAGCTCTGAGCTTTCGTTGGAACCCGAGCAAGACCCTCTTCGAGCAGTTCAGTGCCCCGAATTCCTCCGACTCATTGTCACCTTCTTTCAGCGACTCATCCGACATCCCAGACGCCTTCTATCGCGAAGAGAATCCGCTCGATCATGAACCAGCACAAATGTCCGACGACGCTCGTAGCCCTGCCAATCTTCCCAGTGGGGAGTCTCAGCGCCGAGCGGCACCGCAACGCCCGCTTGTCGATGGTCCAGTAATCCGGTCAACGGAGGCCATTGAATCTTCGACTCTTTCGCTCAATGTCAGCGTGCCGTTTGCCGTCGATTCGGCGTCAACAAGGGCAAATTCGGTTCCCGCTTCCCTCGCCGACGCTGAAGCCGACGTCGACGCATCAAACATCTTTGGCGCAGTAGCGCTCTTCGAAGGGTCTCCTACCTACAAGCAGCGTAGGCGGCCTGCTGGTCGCAAGAAGAGTGCAAGTGTCACCCCTGGACACGGTCTTGTCGCAGCTCGTACCACTGGACATGGTCATCAACTCGACGAGAGGCCGGGAACTTGGAATGGCAGAAGCTGTGCTTCTGCTGATTTCCTCGATGACGCAAGGAGCTCTACTTCGTATGGGGACGAGGCTATCGACCCTTCTAGTCCCTACGCATCCACTCGCCCTCACCGCCAGTCGCATGCCGAATCGTTCGAACCGACTTCAGGCTCTCTGTCTACAGTACACCCTTCCTCTCTCTCACCCTTTTGCGGTCAGGCGCAGTCGTACCGGACCCCGCTCGACTCTCGACTTCCGATGGCATATCGCAACCCTCTTCCTCCCTTCTCTACTAGGGCACCGTACCTCTCGAGCATGGGTCACTCTCCACACGAGCATTCGCTGCACGCTAGGGGCTTACTACCGACTTCCACATTTTCGTCCTCGACGTCGTCGCAGGCAACTTCTTTACGAACCCCATCGATGCTCGACCCTTCGCCGCCTGACTGCGAACCGTCCAGCGGTCCAAGGACAACAAAGACCTACGTATGTCCCCTATTTTCGTGTGGACGCCTTTTCAAGCGCCTGGAGCATCTAAAGCGTCACGTCCGGACTCACACGAGCGAGAAACCTTATTCTTGTACAACCTGTGCGAAGGCGTTCGCGCGGTCGGACAATCTTGCTGCACATGTAAGCGAACCGCTTCTTGACCTTGCGCATCGACTTATTGTTCTTTTGCCCTTCTAATCTCCAAAGATCAAGATACACGACAAGCTAGACATCACCACGACGCCTACGCGGATCAGTGGAAGGGTCCGCTCGGGTGATAGTGCCGAGCTTGATAACGACGACGACGTTTCAGAAGATGCAGATGGGGATGAAGAAGATTTGTCGGGTATCATGGATGGTATGGAAGAGCCACGGTATCGCAGTAGGAGTACTGGAGATGAAGGGGTCGAAACTGTACGATGGGAATCGCCCCCCGCGGCGCACATGGCCGCTTCCAGCCTTATCAGCCCTCGTGTGCTATCCTCCGGAGCCGCCATTCCTTACCACTGGTCCCATCCGATCCATCAATTCCAACAGTCACACATAGACCACACCGACAGCCAGGTCTCTTTGGAAGCACAAGCCTCGCAACACGTTCCTTATCACGCCAACTCGTCCGACGACGGAGGTTCTCAGCTCTACAGACGCTTTCGGTCGGCAACTCCGGGGAATGGTCATGGAACCTACTTTCGAAGTGACTTCGTCAACTCGGAGCCGGTGGCGCGTCAGTCAATTGCGCCACATTACGGATACGCGACCGTCGACTCTGTGGACCCGGTCTCCGATGCCTATCCTTCATCCTCTTTTCAAACGCATAATCACCCTCTGAGCTCTTTTGGAAGCGATTACGAAAGACCGGATGGGGCAGGATCGCTTCCCCCCTCCACATGGGCGTTGTATCGAGCGAGCGGAATGCAAGAACCGTTTGCTGGACTTGGAGGGGGACCTTACTATCAGACACCTGATGTATTCGAACCTGGCACGGTGGACGAATCCTTCGCTGGCGAGGATATTCGTAGACAGCAACGACGCCATTTCGAGGTATAACGTCTTGGTCTCCACGTAGGATGTTGCAACTGGTTGCAAGTTCGCCGCTATCTGTCATGAAAGTCTCGCGCACTGGTACCGCCCTTTTGTATTCCCGGTGTGGCGTCGCATCCACGGGAGCTTCCATAGGAAGAAGGATGCGGGCCCAAACATAATCCCTTTGCAAAAAGGCTGCTCGCTTCGAAGAGTTTTCCAGTTTGATCTTCGTTCCAAATTTGATATTGTGGAAGTCCAGATGCTTGCTAGCTGGCAGTACGACCCTCTGCAAAATTCACGCTCCCTTGCCCTACATGTACGGAGGGCCAAGCTGCTTTCGGAAAACACCCAAAGTGAATTCAACGACGAGCAGCAAGACTCCACCCCCAGGTGCCAAACGCAGAACCTTTGGCAGGAAGCCCGAGTAAAGCGCTCCGAAACCTTCCTCACGAGCAATGATGGCCAGCGATGGGAATGTCCAATTGTACTTGGGAGGCGAGCCGGCAATCTGTGTAGAAGATCGTGTCAGCCGCCTGATTGCAAAACTTATGGCGAAGAGCTAACAACCTTGATTGAGTTTTGAACACGAGACTTCACGACGTCGACTGTCGAAAGGAAAATCGCTTTAAGAATGAGGAATTTGACTCAGCCGGAGGAGAAGCGAGATCGTACAAGGTGTGTTGACTGCCGTGCCCACGAAGCCGCCGACCGCCCCGGATACGAAATTGTTAAACAGCTCGGCAGATTTGGTCTGCTCGCGAGATGTGTGAGGCTCAGGGAAACAGTCATGAGATATGTATGCGGACCTCAGCTTTCGGCAGCAAAGCACGAACTTGGAAAATACACCCAAAGTACCCGCCGTTCCATGTGACATGTCTGCGGTATGTAGGTAAGCGTCGGTTCAAGAGAGTAGCTCATTCGGCGGTGCCAAGTACCTCCAGAAGGTCGGCTCCAGGCCAGCGTAGAGTCCAAAGAGTCCCTCCTTCTTAACAATCTGCGAGACCACATCCATGGGTCCCTTGTAAATGCTGTTCTTGTCCTGCAGGCGAATCTTGACGAGTTCGAAAGGCACCACGACGATGCTCTCCGTCGCTCCAGCGCTACATCCAGTAAGCACAGAGAGCCCTTGAGTCATCTTATCTGTACCAAGCGCTGTTTTGTACGTCTTTCCCCAGAAATCGTTGGCTGCAAACTTGACGGCCCGCTTCGGCGCTTCGAGCATAAGGGGCGGTACCAGCCCGCGATAAAGACGCCCAAACCTGCGAGTAAACGGAAAAGCAGAGTAGAGATCAGCTCTCACTTTCTTTGAGCACTCTGAATGACAGCTAGCTCACCCCTCCTTGGCA
This sequence comes from Phenoliferia sp. Uapishka_3, assembly GCA_035521515.1. Lineage (NCBI taxonomy): Eukaryota > Fungi > Basidiomycota > Microbotryomycetes > Kriegeriales > Kriegeriaceae > Phenoliferia > Phenoliferia sp. Uapishka_3. The sequence goes on from JASZXU010000784.1 coordinate 10,470, forward strand.
ATGATTTTCTTGAAGCAGTCAACCATGCCGTTGTAATGCTCCATCCCGGCGACGGGCTTGCCTACTTGAAGTTGCATGCGAGTCTTCACCTAGTGACCGAAACTTATCAGAGTTGTGCTCACTACGCCAAGTGCGCTAGATGAGATAGCGGGGTCTCACGACATCTGTTGCGCATAACGTTCAGTGTCATTACAGCGAGACAGAGCGAAGCTCATGATAGTTGAGGGAATACGTACCGAGAGGGTAAAGACAGAGAAGCTCGGTCACGCCTGCTATCGCACCGGCTGCGAACTGGTAGACGAATGGAAGCGCTGAGGTTGGGGAAAGGAAGTTCAGCCGGGAGCTTCCGCACGTCGGTCGTGCTTTCGCGTGAGTAGGCTCGACACTGACACTTCTTGTCGGCTGGGGCGGACATGTCGTAGCTCCAGTAATACTCTCGCTGCAGAACGATAGTCGGAAGGATGCGTACCGTCTCCTGATTTCCTGGGCCGGAGGCGGGCCGCCCTGAGCCGGCGATCGCGGCGGGGAATGGATTGAACTTTGAGTAGTTGTAGGTCGTCGCCGTTCAGAACTTGCACCAGCGCAAGCCAATAAAATGGGTCTCAGCATTTTAGGCCACACAAGGACTGTCCTGGAAGGCACCTGTCACCTCGTCTCCGTCTCCATGGCCATGCACGCCTCGAACGTTCACGCACTCCAGCCGCAAACCGAAAGAAAACCCATTCATCGGCCAACGTTCGCAGCATCCACAGTAGCATCCACACCGTCACCCACTCCTGATCTCGGACCTGCAGTCTTGTCGGTTCCACTCACTTGCACTTCCGCCTCCACTCCGCCACCGCGGTCCAGCCTTCGCATCTCTAGCATGCACGATGCAAGTCAATCACCCGTCGACGAACCCATGACTTTCTCGCAAAGTCGACTGCCTGAGCTTCCTAGCTTCGTCGATGGCCCTGCGGCGCCTTTTCAACACACCGAAGTGGAATCGGCCAGTACAGCGATCGAGCATCGCGTCGGCAGACTGCCACTCCGCAAGCCAGTCTGTCATCATAGCTGCTGTTTCGGTAGGTGAAGTCGCATGTTAACAAGCTTCTCTCTCAGACAAAGTCGATGAAACCATCCACGATACCTTCCAGTCGGTTAGGGCGCCTGCTGCATTATGGAGGTGAGCACCGGATCCTATGGCGTTAGAAACGCTTCAGCTCACAAGGGTTCGAACAGGTCTAGCGACAGGACTTGGTCTTGGTGCGGCGACTGAAGCGATTCGACGAGCGACATCAGCGTCACCAGAGGATGAAGGCAGTCATTCGGTTTTCATGAGTGAAGCGAATATTCGGCGCCTGGTGGACAAATTATCACGAATGCGAGGAGCAGCGCTCAAGTTAGGCCAATTCATGAGCATACAAGGTGGGTGGGTTACTGCTTTCGGTATCTGCCTGATGCTAAGCGAGTTGCCAGATTCGCGACTTCTACCCGCCCAGGTTGACGACATCATGCTTCAGTTACAAAATTCTGCAAATTACATGCCGCAGTGGCAAACTGAGGTCAGAAATCTCGACGCTTAGATCACATTCTTGCACTGATATTTTGCCGGCGGAAGCGTGTGCTGGAAACGACCCTTGGCCGCGAATGGCGAGCCCACTTCGACGACTTCGACATGGTTCCCTTCGCAGCCGCGTCTATTGGACAAGTCCACGCTGCTGTCATCTCCCCGACGTCGCCCTTTGCTTCGCAATATCCTCATGGGTTACGTCTGGCGGTCAAAGTCCAGTTTCCTGGCGTTCGCGAGTCCATTTCAAGCGACCTTTCAAGCTTGAAATGGCTGTTGGTGGCTTCTGCTGTCTTACCCAAAGGCTTGTACTTGGAAAACACTCTTAAGGTCATGAAGAGAGAACTTGACGACGAGTGTGACTACGCCCGCGAAGCAGATTGCGGGATGCGCATGCGCGAGTTGGTAGCGACAAGCAGTCTGGCCGCAAGCTTTGCTTGTCCTCGCGTTGTCAAGGAGCTCTGTGGGAATATGGTTCTGACGACGGAGATGATGGTCGGCGAACCGCTTGGGCTAGCAATTGATTATGATCAGGTCACTCGCGATGAGGTCCGTCTTCCTCTCTTTAATTTTTAGCTAATTGACGCGCTACTTAGTCAAGATTCACAGATTGGTAGCAAAATGTTGCAGCTTTGCCTCACCGAGCTGTTCCAATTTCGCTTCATGCAGACAGATCCTAATTGGAGCAATTTTCTTTATAACAAGGCATCGCACAAGGTCCGCACAAGAAGAATCAAAACAACATTTGCTCACAATGCGCTCGATTTAGGTCGAATTGATCGATTTCGGGGCTACAAGATCGTACACGCAACCCTTCATCGACAGCTACCTTGCCCTGCTGCAGGCAGCAATTGCAGACGACGAAGCGGAATGCCTCCGCATTTCCCGAGAGCTAGGCTACTTGACAGGAGACGAAAATCACGTACGTTTCCGGACTCTGCCGCTAGATGCCTCGCTCCCCATTGCTGAAACCTCATCTCGTAGGAGATGCTGAGCGCGCATATCGATTCTCTGCGAGCTTTGGGTACCCCTTTTCGACCTTCATCTCCATCCGCCTTTCCTTTCGGCACAATGGGACCCCTCATTACCGCCGCCATCCGTGCTCAGATTCCAGTGATGTTGAAACATCGACTGACGCCGCCACCAGATGAGACGTACAGTCTCAATCGCAAGCTGAGCGGCGCTTTCTTGTTATGCGAACGCCTCGGAAGTCGCGTAGATGCTCGTAGACTGCTACATGAATCAACGCAATAACATTGCACTCAAAACGACGTGCAACCATTGTCACGTCTAGGTTGCCGTTTCTACTAAAAGCTCGCATAAACTTAGTTCGTGGCCGGAGCGGTGTGGATCACCATGTTGGCTAGATCCAATCCTTAGAGAAATCATCTTTGATCATTGATTCTTTACCAAGATTTCTCTTTAAAATCACGTCTTTCAATTTCATTGGTGTGCGTGCGTTTGGCGAAGCCGAGTACGTCAGGCATCCTTTTTCCATTTTCAAGGGTGCCAGTTACGTGTATGATCCATGATTTCACCGCTGACGTCGAACACGATTAGGTTCTGGTTTTCAAGTCAGTACCCACATCCCGTCAAATCCCCAAAGCTTTCCACTGAAAATCCCCCATGCAGTCATCAAGATTGTCACCATCATTGGCTTGATTTTGCTAGGTATCATCATCACTGCTGGTGGTGCGGAAACGAACCTATAGGCTTCCGGCAAAAATAACTTAGAGGAATTCCATTGATCGTTGTATGTGTTGACTTAGGTTGACTTGAAAAGTCAGAGTGTTGAAATGCAGTTTTGCACCTCTTGCTCATGAAAATTGCAGTGTCGCATCCTCACAAGATGTTTTGAGATAGATGATGTCCCAATGTTGTAACACAGATAGCTATGATAGGCTGCTGATATGGGAATTATTGGTATGGGTGGGTCTGCGGCCTCCCCTGTGGTAATTCCATTTGAACTAAGCCGGCATCGTTTCTTTTCTTTTCTTTTCTGTTACTTATGAGCAACCATGATTGACCATGACGGTTGCGGCTGTCGGCGTTTTTTCCTTTTGTTCGCTATTCTGTACCACGGGCCGCGACCAAGCCGCGACGGCTACCAAACGCAGCGCGCAGCTCGCAGATGGCGCGGCGATAATGAACAACGAAGAACAACGCAAAGCAAGCTGGCGAACAACGGTGCGGAGGTTTCGCGGAAGGCACCTT
>JASZXU010000785.1:0-14205 GCA_035521515.1 Phenoliferia sp. Uapishka_3
GCGGGAGGTGGGACGTTAAATCGAGAAGTGGAATCGGAGGGGTCGATGGGGAGAGCTTGAATTGCTAGCTCGACTTCGTTCTCGAATTCCTCCTTGGTTATGGAGGAGAGGGAGGAGGCGTCCATTGTTTCTATGAAGGAGATGGCGCCATTCTTGAAGAAAGCCACGTTAGTCGAGTTTGACTGAGAAAAAGATAGAGACGTACCAGACTGGAGAGGTAGTAACCACCTTCACCTGATAGCTTTTCTGGATTACGGAAACGCTGGATGTACCTACGAGCCAACCGGCCTTGTCAGCGCTTGAGTGATTTTACCCTTGACAACCAAAAAATGTACTGCAAGTTCGAGACCAAGTGATCGGGGTTCGCCTTCAAGACGACATAAATCAAGAACGGCACGAAAGCGTCCGCGCCTTCGTCCTTCGAAACATGTCTTATGAGGCCTGAAGGATTCCGTGGTTCAGTAGGCATTCTTAAAAGGGAAGTAGGGGACGGGAGACTCACCAAAAATGACCTTGCAAGCATTGAGCACACAAATCAATTTATCCCTCGGCGCCTTATACTGATTGATCTTATTCAACTCTCGCTTCGCAAACTCAATGAAGCCCTGCGTCTGCTTGTCAGCTTTCGTCTGGCTCGAGTCTGGTTTTCCTTGTATCGAGGATTGCGAGGTTGGAGAAGAAGCGCGGGAAGAGGATAATGAGGATGAGGGCCGAGGGGATGGAGGAGAGGAGGAAGGTAGGGGAGGGATAGAGAGGTCGAGGTGGGAAGGCTTGACCCAGGCAAAAAGTCGGATACGTTGGGAAAGGATTCGATCTCGCTCCAGGTCGTCTGTTGAGGGCATTCGGTCTGAAGGAGAGTTAAGGTCCACCGCTGGTGAGAACGTCCTGCAAGCACAAGCGGGACGTTGTCAGTTGAAGTCACGCAGCAAATAAAGTTTTACCGTCGTACAAATGCCACAAACGATTCATGACCAGTTTCTCCATCGCTTCCATCGCCATGTCAAACTCCTGTTCTCCCCTCTCAGAGTATCCTCCTTCGCCTTTCTCGCCCTCCAACAACATTCTCGCCCATGGATCTGTAGCCCTCATTTTTCCAGCGATGAAATCCAAGAAATCGTTGATGACCCGTATTTGATCCGAGATAGCTACTGGGGGCTTTCGAGAGAATTCTTTGAGGAAGCTGAGTTGGTGGCGGAGTTAGCAACTAAGAGCGACGGGGAGCGCGAGAGGACTAACGACCGCAAGTATTTGGCGATAGGGTCGGCGGACCGTTGTCGCATTTGTTCCAAGAATTTGTTAAAGTCAAATACGACCTCCGCTGATGGTATCGGCTCCACTTCCTTTCCCTTGCTGGGTACTGGGGGTTGATTGGAAGGTGCCGGAGACGATGTCGCCGACCGAAACAAGGATCCCAGCGAAGCTATCGGGTTTGGTATCCCCGAGCTCGTAGAACTAGCCTCCTGATGTTCATTGGGTGTTGTCGAGCCGACACCCTTCTCATTGAATTCGGCGTGCGCCAAGCTTGCCTTCTCCGCTTCTGCATCCTTTCCATTAATTCCTCCTTGCGTGATAGGGCTACCAGGTCGCGAGTTTGTTCCACTGAAAGAACGAAACATGCCGCCCAAAAAGCCTCCGCTGCCGCTAGCTCCTGCGCCGCTACTCCCGGACGGGCTTGATGCTGCGCCACCGGGTACGGATAGAGTCGGTTTCGGCTTTGGACTAGGTTTAGGAGGTGGATTCGGAGTAGAAGAGGTGGAAGGGGATGGAGAAGGTGGGGAAATGAAGGCGAATGAGTCGGCGTCTGTGGGTGTGTCGGTTGGAGAGTCAGAGTCGGTGTTTGGGATGAGTTCGAGCTTTGAAGTTGGCGTGACTGTTGCTCCGATTGTCAACCGTGGCGGTGGAGTTGATTTTGGAGTCGGAGAAGCTCGCCGAGGAGGAGTTGAGGGGGCGGGAGCGTAGGGGTCGAGGTCCGAGATGTTGAAGGCGGGACTGGGCGTGGCCGCGGCAGACTGAAGCGTGGCCGGCCGTGATGATTGATTATTCGATGATGATAAGGTAGCAAATGGAGAAGGTGAAGCTGGGAAGTCTGCAGTGGGAGTTGTCGTGGAGGCGGTTGGGGTTGTTGCCCAGACGTTCGAAAGTCGGTCATCACCGTCATCCAGCAAGCTCAGCGACCCGAAAGCGGGCAGTGACGGCAGCTGGGGCAACTCGGCTGGCGTTGAGGTCATTCCCGCCTGACAAATGATCCACGTCGGCGCGGTCCCAAGCCAGACTGGGCGCGCAGAGCAAAGTGATGGTAATCTCAGCACGCGCAGCCCCTAAATCGTGACTCTCCAGGCGTCGACTTTTGCCTGCGGTGTCGAGCCAGAGAGCGCTCTTGCCACACCCAGCGACACTACTTCAACCACAAGTTCACTTTCAGGCGTCTTATATTCCACCGTAACCCAACTATATAACCAACCATGGCTGTCCGTACGTCAAACGTCCAGTATTGCGCAAACTGCTAGCAAGTCGCAGAACTGACTATGGCTCGCCCATTCTGCAGGTTGCCGCTTCGAGAACTCTTCCGATGTAAACAAAATCAGCCCTTTCATCCATCTTGATTGAAACTAACTCCATCTCTGCCCCTCCCTCGTCACCTCGCGGCCCTTTACCTCCTCGCAAAATAAATCTCAAACCCCGCCGCCGCTCCACTCATCAGATCGGAGTCTTCGCTACCCTTACCAACTCTTACTGTCTCTCCTCCGTTTCCACCGGATCGACAAACTTCTACTCAACTTTCGAGGCAGAGCTCGGAGATGTCATCCCAGTCATTCAGACCAGCATTGGTGGAACTAGGATCATTGGAAGGCTTGTTGCTGGTTAGTCGAGCTCGCTGCTCCGAGAATGGGACACAGTCAAGGACAGGGAACGATGAAGAACACTGGAAAGGAAGGCAATGTGGAATGGGCAGCGAGCGGGAGAGCGAGATGGGCTCGAGGGGAGCGGAAAGCGCGGACGGCGGCGGAAGACTATGCGTGCCCGAAAAGATACCAGACGCCAGGAGATACGGGCTGGACTTCTCCGGAAGCTGTGCAGGTGGCACGCCGTACATATCGGGCGCCAGCCGCGTAGTAGCGGCACCCCACCATCTTCGCAGACTCTTCGTCTGGTTCACTAAACCAACTCACACGTGTTCCCTTCTGTAGGAAACCGTCACGGTCTCCTAGTCCCCTCCACCACAACCGATCAAGAACTACAACATCTCCGCAACTCCCTCCCCGCGACCGTCGCCCTCCAGCGAATTGAGGAGCGTCTCTCCGCTCTCGGAAACATCATCGCTTGCAACGACTACGTAGCACTCGTCCACCCCGATATCGACAGGGAAACCGAAGAAATCATTGCCGACGTCCTCAAGGTTGAGGTCTTCAGGCAGACCGTCGCGGATAATGTGCTGGTTGGAAGTTACTGTAGGATCTCGAACCAGGGAGCTTTAGTACACCCCAAGACTACGATTGAGGACCAGGATGAGTTGAGTAGTTTGCTTCAGGTGCCGCTTGTTGTGAGTCCGCTTTCACCTTGATTTATTCCTACGCCGGCGTCGTCGCGCTCGCGTGGTTCACTTCGCACACATCTCTGACTCCGCCCCTTTTTCTTCCTTTCGCAGGCTGGTACCGTGAACCGTGGATCCGACGTTATCGGAGCCGGTATGATTGTAAACGGTATGCCGAGTCTTCGTTTCTTACATCTACGCTACTCTGGTTGCTGACTCGCACTCCATTCGCCGTCGCAGATTGGGCCGCTTTCACCGGACTCGACACCACCGCCACTGAGATCTCAGTCCTTGAAGCTGCCTTCAAGCTTGGTGGACAGGACTCCAGCAAGATCGCTGGCATGCGTGATACTCTCGTTGAGGGATTCGCATAAACGGGCGTGCTGGGACTGGACTGGCGGGGGGTTCGAGTGGGACGATGGCTTGTGGGACGATGGCTCCCAATGGCTCTGCTATCTCGAGCGCCGACTTGCACTTTTTAGAGATCAAGTTGCTGCAAAACGAAAGACTTGCAGACTGTACCAACACAACCATCTCTAACCAAGCCCACGTACTTCAGCCTATCGACCATGCTTTAATAATAGCAGACGAAGTAGGAAAAGAGTCCAAGTGGTGACGAAGATAGCCTTTTTGAGCTGGGGCCACGTTTTTGGGCTCGATCGCCTTCGCCTCGTCCGATTGGCATATCTTTCGAATTTTGAGGTCCGTCAAAACGCGATTCTGCAACCTCCTTCCTCCAAAGTCCCCCAACCTCCCGTTTCTTCCCCAGTGCACTTTCTCTTTCCTCCTTTCCGGCCAACTCCGGCGCACTTGATTTACTTCAGGCCTGAGCGCACCCTTTGTCCAGCTTCGTCTTGCACCAGCGCGACTTATCAACACGCATCGCCGAGCTCAACAGCATGCCCGCCTCACTCCCTCCTTCCCCATCCCTTTCCCACCTCTCCACCGGTGAACTCTACTCGCAGCTTGCGCCGATAACTTCACTGCCAGGTCAGGCCGGATCGATCTTCACCAACTGGGCTTCCACATTCGAGAGCCAAACAGCTTCAACTTTCCGTCCTACGACCGTAGAGGAAGTTCGATTGGTAGTTGAGCTAGCTAGGAGGGAAGGGAAAGAGCTGAGGCCGAGTGGGAGTGGGCATAGTCCTAGCGATTTGGTGTGTACAGATGGCTTCGTCATTAACTTGGACCGCATCGGCCGTGTACTCGAGGTGAGCTCTCATTCTTTTGCTTGGGGACATCGGCTACGATTGTGATGGTCTGGGCGGCTTTCCGAGTTGAACAAGTGGGGATGGAGCAGGCAGCTTGGCGGTGTTGGCCGGGCTTATGCGGACCGTGGGCATCAGGACGCACTTTTCGATGGAGCACACACAGCGATCGCCGCCCATCCACGCTCTCTGAGAGGCTGACAGGTAGCTCTTGGCACTCTTCTGGACATTCGGGCGCGGTCTATACAAAGTCCGGGCGTCCCTCGCCATCTGCGCCTTGTCCAGACTTACCCGCCGTGAGATCACGTTGCTGACCTCCCATCTTCATTTTTCGTGAAACAGCTCGACACCACCACCTGCCTAGCCCACTTCGAAGGAGGGATTCAACTGCACGCGGTCAACGCAGCACTATTCGAAGCCGGTCTCGCTCTCTCCTCTCTCGGATCCATCTCCGACCAGACTTTCGCAGGCGCAATTTCTACCGCAACGCACGGATCTGGCGTGACATTCGGCAACCTCTCATCTACTGTACGATTCTTGGATCTTGTTTTACCCACGGAAGGAGTACCCGTCGTGCGGGTTAGTCGGGACGAGGATGAGGAGTTGTTCTTGAGTGCGCTGTGTGGGCTGGGGATGGTGGGCGTCATTGTAGGTGTCGGAGTGCAGGCGGAGAGGATTTACAAGTTGGAGGAGGAGTGCTGGAGTATGAAGTTTGAGGACTATGTGGAGAGGTGTGACGAGATTGCGGAGAGTGCGGAACATGTTAGGTGCTGGTGGTTCCCGCAAGTTGGGGAGGTTAAAGTCTCGAGATTAAATAGGACTTCCAAGGTGAGCAGCTTTCTTCGAACTCTCCATTCACTGATGGTGTTTTTCAACAATATCATAATTTCTTTACTTCCTCGCAGGCCCTCACACCGCCACCGAATGCTGTCAAAAGCTACATCATCGACACTCTAATCGGCACCCATTTCCATGCCATCATCCTGACCCTCTCTCGAACTTTCCCAAACATCCTCCCCTACCACGCGCAATTGATGTACGCCCTGGTCCACCGCCCCGCCTCGATCTTTTCTTCCTCCATCTTCCGACCTGTCTATCCACTCCCAAAACTTTCGATCGAGAGGTCAAATACCTCTGAGAGGACCCCTCTGCTTCCTGGGGAGAAAGTCAAAGTGGTCGAATTGGCATCGACACCGAAGAGCGAAAGACCTTTCCCGATGGTCACAACGCCGACTCTTCGCGTCGATTGGTCCTTCAACATCTTCAACTACGATTGTGGATTGTGAGTTTTTTTTCTCACGATATCTATGTCGGTAGGTCAGCTGATACCACGCATCGCAGCCCTCAATACACTTACGAAGCCGCGGTCCCATACGACCGCACCGCTGAGTGCCTAAAAGACCTTGAGCAGTGGGAGACAAAAGAGCTCAACGACCCTAACGGACTCCGAAGCCACTTCCCGATCGAGTTTCGCTTTACGGAGAAGGACGACATCTGGTTGAGTCCAACCTACGGACAACGCGCCACGTACATCGGTGCGATCCAATACCGGTTCGTCTCTCTCCTCTGTTTCATCTCCCTTCCTTCACTCATCTTCATCCCACCACAGACCGTATAACCTCCCCGTCCCCTACCGATCTTTGTTCGCCGCTTTCGAAGCCCATCTCCTCGCACACGGCGCCCGACCACACTGGGCCAAATCCCACAACTGCACACCCGAGAAGCTGAGGGCTCTATACCCGAAATTCAACGACTTCTTACGGGTGCGGGAGAGGGTTGATCCACAAGGGGTGCTGCTTAATGCTTATGCGATGAGGCATTTGGTGGGAGGGAGTCCAGAGAAGATTCTGAGTGGGAGATATAGGAAGAGTGGCAGAGCGTAGTTGGATCTTAGTATGATAACGAAAAGGGGCACTGGATGCCTGGGATTCTTAATGTCTACTTTCGCGGTGAGAGTTGAGAGTTCTTCGAGGGCTTCTTTCTTGGAGACCCAGGTTGGCACTAATCTGATTCTAACATTCCAAGAGAAGCACACGAAGGGGTACTAACAGTCCAAACCAGCGAGAAGGAGCGGAGAAGAAGTTTGATACATTGATGGGGGAGGTTGCTTCAGACAAAAATCGTTGAAGTGCATTTGAAGTGGGTTCGATTCTCTCTGGATTGGGATCGGTATAATTGTTCGTCCTCAGAAGCTAGGTTCGAAACTTTCGGGAAGTTTTTACATCTGCGACATAAGAGCGAAGCAACCTCAAAGACCGCTCTCCATAAGCTTGAAGGCAATTTTTCCGCCCCAGGGAAGCTCCCCCAATCGATTGGAAAGCTCAGCCCAGTTCATCCTCTCCCTAATCTTCTCACGATTTGCAATAACAAAGCTGATGGAGAGCTCCATGACCTCGTCGAAAGTCCCACTAGTTTCGGAAAAAAGCTCCTCCAGAACGTTGTCGTCAGTCAACTGCGACTTGATTGCTTGAAGGGCCAGCTCTTGAAGCTTCGGAAGCTCGAGGAGGTGTGAAAGACGGTAGATTGATTTGGGCGAGGCCGGAGTGGGTAGCGCGAGGTCTCTCTGGGTCATCGTGAAAAGCGCCTTCGCTCGTCGAATGTTGTTGGAAAAAGTGGACGAGAGTGGTGCAAAGTCGATGAAGCCGGTGTATAACCAACAAAGTACCGCCTTGTAGGTAATGAACGAGCTCTCCATGATCTCGACTTCGTGGTGAGAACCTGCGCAACTGCATCCGCTGGACGACGAGGTTACGGGCTTCGCAAGGGCCTCGTCGTCATCTGAATCCTCGAATTGAAGAGGAGCGCGTATGACTACACTCTTTGAGGGAGTCTTGACTTTGAGGGCGCTGCTTTCGCTGAAACCAGAATTGAAAAGGAGTTTGAGGTAAGGGGAGGTGGCAGCGAGTAGCTCGGCGTTCGCCCAAAGTTCCCTGGCGCCGTCGCGCGGAAAGATGAACCGGACATTGTTGTGGTGTGGTGACATGAGGAGACCTAAGAAATGGACGTTTTCGATCATCAGGTCATTCAACTACGCAGATTCAGCTAAATATCTCACCCAAGTGCCTCGAAGCAAAAGCGGAAGTGGCGATGGACGTCACGGTAGGCATCATTGTCCACTCGATCCGAGCGACGTATTTGTACGAGCCATGCGGGTAAGAGTTGGAGCCATGTTCGTAAGTGTAAGAGCCCGAATCTGAGATTGCGGTACTCTTGCCTGCAAGTGAAACCCTCAGAGGGTCGCTCCAGCTGTAGGGCTTTATGGCGACCATAACCTTCATATCTTGAATTGAGGATACAATCCGAGGGTCCACGTCACTCCAACGGAGGTTGAAGGCTACTGGACGGTGGCCACTGTGTACGAGCTCCCACTTTCCAGAGCTGAATGGTGCAACGGTGATACTGAAGCCGCGACTTTCAATGTCGCCGGCGATACCCACGGATCTCTCTCCCGCGTGTGATGTGAATAGGAATTCGAGATGCTGGGTGTAAGTCATTTCGTCTTGAGGTGCGGGTGATGAGAGAAGGGAAGAAAATGTCTGACTCATTTTCATTCGGCTAAACGTTTCATGCTCTTCTCGACTTCTCAAACGGACAACTGCGCAAAAGCCAGTCGTGGAGTCGGGTAGAAAAAGTGGTCGATAAATTCAATATGTCTCTTCAGCAGAATCCAGTCTGAGAGGTCGGCTCTGGCAGCTGGAGTACCCAGCGTCTGCATGTAAAAATTACTGCGAAGAAGGCGTCTCGACTCCCGAGGTTGCAAGACTGCCGAATTCGTTGACTCTTCATCACAAAGTTACAAGTAATGGTGGAATAAGTCTTAATCAGCGAAACAAGCGAAGGAAAAGGGGGTGGATTGTCTTCAAAAGGGAGGATATACTGGAAAAGTGCCGGGTACGCGCTGGAGAGCAATTTGACTGCCAGCTACATCGGTATCATTATACAAATAACAAGGAAAGATGACTAGTGAAAAGACTGGTGAGGCTCACCACATTCATATTTATAAATCAAAGCCCGCTCTTCATCAGCTTGAAAGCGATTTTGCCACCCCACGGAAGCTCCCCCAAACGATCCGAAATCTCATCCCAGTTCATCTTCTTCCTGATCCCTTCGCGGTTCGCAATCACAAATTCGATCAAAAGTTCCATGACTTCACTGTAGGTGCCGCTGGTCTCGGAAAAAAGTTCCTCCATGACGTTGTCGACAGACAACTGAGATTTGAACGCTTGAAGCGCTAGCTTTTGAAGTTCCTTGAGCTCGAGGAAGTGTGAGAGGCGATATACTGATTTGGGGGAGGCGGGAGTGGGCAGCTTCGGACGCTTTTGTACCAGCGTGGCGAGGCGCGCCTTCGAGCGTTGACCGTCGTCCGAAAAGGAGGACGAAAGAGGCGCCCACTCGATGAAGGAGGTGTATATCCAGCAAAGTATGGCTCGATAGGTGACATAAGAGCTCTGAGTGATCTCTATCATGTGGTGAGAGGATGCGCAAGTGCATCCTGGCGATGAGGTGGCGACGGGCTTCGCAAGGGCTTCATCGTCGTCTGAATCGTTGAATTCGAGAGGGGTGCGCTTGACAGTTAATTTTGGTGGCCTTGATCCTTGGTTTTCGCTGAATCCTGACTGCAGAAGTGTTTTGAAGTATGGACAGGTGTCGGCAAGGAATTCGGCGTTCGCCCAGAGCTCTCGACCGCCGTCGCGCGGAAAGCTGAGACAGACGTTGTTGTGGTGAGGAGACGTCAAGAGGCCTTGCATCAAATCTATTAGAGTCGTAAAGAAATCTACATTCCGCGGGAAGATCTCACCGAAGTGCTTCTCCGCGAAAGTCGCCATAGACTCGGACTCGGAGACGGCAGTTGAGGCCACTGGCATAGCAGTCCAATCGATTCGGAGAAGGACCGGGGGAGGAGGATACGCGTTTGATACTCCTTCAATACGCAGGATACAACTTTCCGAGACTCCGGTGCGTTGCCCAGCTATCCCGACTTGAACAAGGTTGCTGCTACCGAATCCGACTCGCGGCCAACGCGGCTGTGAGGAGCGCCACGACACTTTGAAAACCAAGCTCTGAATGCTCTGAAGTACTTGGAGGTCCACATCAGTCCACCTCAACCTGTATGTGAGTTGATGGGAAGTGTTCCAGGACGGAAGGAGCTCCCACGTCCCGGAGTTGAGTGGCGAATTGTGGCTCGAGGTGCGCGTTGGCGATATGCTCCGCAAGGCTGATGGATGTCGACGAGGTGTAAGAGGGGGTGAAAGGAATTTCCATGTACGAGTCGGTAGACATCTTGACAACTGTTGGAAGAAGGCAAAGTCTCGACTTTTTTTTTCGGTTCACGCACTTGCCACCGGTCGCGGTCTCCGCGGTTCGAACGTTCAACCAAGTTCAACGCCACGCCCAAATCGCTCGTCAGAGAAGGAAATCGCCTCACAAGCGCCGTGATCGCTGGATAGTATACAAATCCTGGTGAATTGTCGTCCGTGGGTAGTGAGTTGGTAAGAATCATTTATTGATCAGGGGCCCATTGCAGAGCCTCCAAGGTCATCTTCCCCTCCCAACCTACTGTACAAAACTTCTCCCTTTAACTTACTCGGCCTGAGTGACAGGCTCCGTACACCCTAGACCGAGACAGACCTCGGGCGAAATGTCAGCTGCGAGCGGGCTCGACGTGTTGAAGGCGATCCAAGGCTACATCAACAAGATCATCACCGCCGCTCCCGGCATCAAAGTGCTTCTTCTTGACGCTGAAACAGTAAGTACCCCTTCCTGTACTTATTCCCCACGCGTAGGCGAGCTAACGCACGCTGTTCCATCGCCCAGACGCCAATCCTCTCGCTCGCCTCCACGCAATCCGTCCTCCTCTCGCACGAAGTTTACCTTACAGACCGTATCGACAACCCTTCCCGATCAATCCCAGCTTCAGCTCAAGCTTCATCGTCGTCCGCTTACCCGCCAAGCTCGGCCAGGTCAGCCGAGCGACTACCGCACCTTAAATGCATCTGCATCTTGCGCCCGACGGACGAGAGCATAGAAGCTTGCGAGAGGGAGATTAGGGAAGGGAGATACGGAGAGTATTGGCTCTGTGAGTGATGGTTTGTAGCAGAGCTGGTGCGCGTGAGCTGACCCGAGTGCGTCATGACAGTCTTCACGAATGTCCTCAAGAAGGCTCAAATTGAACGCCTAGCTGAAGCTGACGAGCATGAGCTCGTGCGAGAAGTTCAGGTGCGCTACCCTCCCACTCCCCCACCCAGGATGCGCGCAGCTAATGAACGTCCGACCTCCGCAGGAGTACTTTCTTGACTACTCGCCTCTCACCTCCTCCCATTTCTCCCTTTCCCTCCTTCCCACGCCTCTCCATCCATCACCAACACAACGAGCGATCGCACTATACGGCGACTCCCCCACGACCTTCTCCTCATCCTCTCCAGCATTCGCACGACATGTCGAAGGTCTTACGGCCGTGCTCCTTTCACTAAAAAAGCGGCCAGTAATACGATACGAGCGTATGTCAGGGATGGCAAAGAAGCTTGGACAGGAGCTATTGTATCAAATGAATGATCAGCCGGATTTGTGGGACTTTCGCAAGACGGCAACAGCTCCGTTGTTGTTGATTCTCGATAGGCGGAATGACCCAGTGACACCCTTATTAACTCAGTGGACATATCAAGCGATGGTACACGAGTGTATCGGGATAACGAATGGGAGGGTAAACCTGTCGGAGGCGCAAGATGTGAAGGAGGAAATGAAGGTGCACAGATTTATTGCGAAGAATGATGGGCAGAAGCTAATCTCGTTTATGAGCGCAGGAGATTGTCCTTTCACCAGATCAAGATCCCTTCTTTGCGGCCAATCTTTACGACAACTTTGGCGATCTCGGAGCGCATCTGCAAGAATACGTTCTCGATTACAAAAACCGCTCCGCGAGCTCGAACGCCAGCAAAATCGAGACAGTCGCCGATATGAAGAGGTTTGCTGCTCACCCAATATCTCGAAGGCGAGGGAAGCTTACGTGACTTTCGAAGATTCATCGAGGAGTACCCCGAATTCCGGAAACTTGGTGGCAACGTCTCGAAGCACGTCGCGCTCGTCGGCGAGCTCTCACGGCTTGTCAAGGCCCGGCATCTGCTTGAAGTCAGTGAACTCGAGCAGAGTCTTGCGAGTAATGAAAGTCACGCATCCGACCTTCGAGTGAGCACCCTTTGATTTTCTCCGTCTCGACTACCAGTCTGACCGACACTCGGAATAGATGGTTCAATCGATGATCAGCTCCCCCGACATCCCACCAGAATCAAAGCTACGACTTGCGATCTTGTACGCTTTGAGGTATCAAAAGCTGCCGGGCAACAGCATACCGGCCGTGATCGACCTTCTCAAGCAGCATGATGTGCCGGAGCCTGAGGTTTGTCGACGTCGCCTCGCTTCGTTGCGTTCCTCAGCTGGCTAAGATCTAGAGACCGGTTGCAGATGGTCCACATCATGCTAAATTTCGCAGGAGCTGAACAAAGGCAGGATGACCTATTCGCGAACGAGAACTTCTTCAGCCGAGGAAAGAGCGCTTTGAAGGGCCTGAAGGTGCGTCCCTTCGCTCGACCGAGTTCCTCACTTCTTTGCTCATATGCTTCATCTTTTTCCAGGGAGTCGACAACGTCTATACACAACATACCCCACATCTTGCCGAAACGATCGACCTACTGCTTCGCGGTCGCTTGAAGGAAACCAGCTATCCTTTTGTCGAAGGCCAAAATGCTTCACCTACACCTGTCGGTCGGTACGTATTTTTCTTGCCATCCAGCTCTCCCCCATGCTGATTTGTATGAATTGGCGCCTCGTAGACCGCAAGACATCATTATTTTCATCGTCGGCGGCACTACATATGAAGAGGCAAAGACCGTCGCCGCGCTGAATACCCAATTCGCAGCTGGTCACGGTCTGAGTGGATCCATTGGTCCCTCTGGTACCGGTCCCATAGGCGCAGGCACTCGAATTCTGCTTGGCGGAACTTGCGTTCACAACTCCCAGTCGTGCGTTCTTTTGTCATCCCAGAATTCAAACTTCGACATATTTTCTGAGTCTATCCTCTTTTCCAGCTTCCTCCAAATGACCCGAGACGCCTCCTTTAGCTTCCCTACCGCTTCTTCCGCCACTCTCGCCATGCGACCTTCTATCGCACCTTCCGCCACTCCTGGAACCATCGCGCCGAGACAAGAAGGTCTGAATTTGAATCTCGGACCGGTCTCTTTGAATGTCGGCGGTGGAGCTGGTGGTGCATTGGAAGCTGGAGTGGATGCGGCGAGGGATGGGTTGATGGGATTGTTCTCGAAAGTCAGGAATCAGGTAGATGGAGTGCGGTTGCCGTAGGTCTGTTACGTGAGTATTGAAAGTTCTCCACAACTTTTAAAGGGAAAGGACGTGATGGCACGCCCCGAAGGACGGCGCGTCCAAGGCCATCCCTGGAGTTGAACGCTTCGTAGAGCACCTGGAGGTTCAGGAATCACGAAAAATCAAACGACGCTAGTCAGTGCTTCCAGTATTGAGCAACTGAGTATGAGCCAGACCGAATCATTGACACCTGGTTACGATTCCAAGGGCAATTGTCGATTGACGAGAACAGGAAAACACAACTTCTGTGCAATATGTAGGCTCATGTAACAAGACCACGACGGAAACATGTACTTTGAGATAGAAAGATCTTGTGACCATGGTGGAAATCAATTGCAACAACAATGACTTGTGACAAGGAACTTGTTTGATTGGTAATGAGATTCGACACAAAAAATCAAGTTCAAGTACAAGGTTGGATTAATGGGGTACACAAGCTAGGAGCTCAGAGCAACTAATTTGAGACCGAGTTCAGCTCCGGGTGTTGTAACACGCTTCAGCTACAACTGGGTTCGTCCACCCTGTCTTCGCGTAATCGTTGGAATAACCCCTCGGCGTAATCAATATTACTCACACTTTCCCTGGACAAGAGGTGATTAAAGAAACAATTGGTGAAGTATATACCAGAACTGAGTATAGGTGTAAGTCAACGTTCGTGAACCGCAGAAGACGGCGAAGAACGTACCAACCACATGAAACCTACAAAAATTCCGCTTACTATCCAGCCAGAGCCGAAAGGAGCAACGAAGATGGGCTCTTATTGAAGGAAAAAACAATTGAGACAGAAGCGTTAGACGATGATCTTCAAAGGCGCGTGTGACTCAACGTACTGTACATTGATCTTTCAAATCGGTGGGTAGTCAACTAGTCACGTCAAAGGACATTGAAATTTCATTGAAATTGGAACGTCCGTATAGTAGAATCAGATCGCGGCAGACGCTTCCTGTTTTAGAATGAAATCAGTATCAAAGTCTCCGATGGCGGCAAAAAATTGGACTCACTTGTGACCTGCTCGGCCTCGCCTCGCAACCTCTTGCAAAGGAATTGAGCGTGGGACTCGAGTTGCTCCGAGTGCTCAATTGTCGTCTCGTA
>JASZXU010000786.1:2812-14157 GCA_035521515.1 Phenoliferia sp. Uapishka_3
ATATACATGTTAGTCTCGTCGTCGCCCCCCCCTGTCGCGCATCCGCTTCGCCCATATCCTCCCCGTCAACTGTATGAGTTGTTTGTGCCAATCATCATATAGTCGTTTCTGGCACCGACTCCCCGCTCCCCTGAACTCCCTCAGTATGTTTGCCAATGGCATTAGTGACCAGTACCCGTGTCGTGTTGGCAGTCTGGCCGCCCACGCCGCCAACGCTTCGGCGTCGTCTTCTGGCATGTTGGGTTCACAAGCTGCGATTGTGGCCCGAGTGGCTGCGTGCAGTGACGTGGCCGCTTGTACTTTCAATTCGTTCCCTTGATTGCAAAGTTCAAACGCGTGCACCGCGTCCTCCCAGTCGGCTCCGCAATAGTGACATCCCGTCGAGTGCGTGCGGAATCTCGAGCCGCACTTTGCTGCCGTTGGCAGTGTGTGTGACCGGATTTGCACCTGCACTTGTGCAGCGTACGTCGATATCGCAATTTTGTAGGGATAAGCCGGTGGCCCAAATCGCAAGTGTTGCAGCTGTTTGACTGTGGCCCTGGTGGCGTCGGGCAAATTTGCCATTTCAATCGCGGCGCTCTGCTTTGCAATATAATCCGGCAAGGACCCTTCAAACCGAAGTGGAGAATATGAGGCAACACATGTGAGGGTCGACGAGTTTGAGGTTAATCAGACTAAAAGACCCAGGTCACTATCTCCCGAGCCCTCGAGTTCGAGAAAAGCGAACCGCACCTCGCGACCAAAACCAAGCCAGTTTGAGGAGATAGCCTATGGGAAAGGGAAAGCATCAGTGAATGATAAGGATGAAGAAATGGTCGACGCACCGAAAAGGCGTCAACCACGAGCAAAACTTGCCTCACCCATCGAATCGAGAGGCAACCCACAAGAGTACCTAGACAAATTCCTTCAGCAACCGATTACCCTACCCATGAGCCAAGTACTCGCAAACTCCCCCGAACTCACCAAACTTATGATCAATGAGTTTAAGCGCAAGCGCTCGCCACTTGAAGAGTCTCAAGTTAATCACGTTGACTTTGATGAAGAAGAGGGGATGAGGGTGAATAATCATGTCCTAGGGAAAGAGAAAAAGAAGGCTTACTATGCTGGAGTTCTCGCTTTCACTAATATCTCCATTGAGGACCAGACAATCAAGGCCCTGCTTGATAATGGATCAATGATCTGTATGATGCAGGATGCGGTTAGGAGGAAATTGGGATTACCAATTAGAACAGACGGGACTCACAAGGTTCGAATGGCTGGAGGAGGAACTGAGACCTTGATGGGTATCAGTGAAAGTGTTCCAGTAAAGATAGGGGGTGTGACTACTCACGTCCACTTCTTTATCTCGAAAGACTGCTCCAACCCTATCCTCTTGGGACAAAATTTCCTTCGTCAAGTACGAGCGAACTTTGAGTACCACGCCGATGGCTCAGTAATCATGGGAATTACGCACAGAGGGCGGAGACTCACGGTGGAGGTGACTGGTCGCGACGAGTCACGGTATCTTTCCCATGTGCCGGGAGAGGGCGGAGACTACAAATCAGCAATGGTTAGCTTGGTCTCGGAAGGAAGCTTGCTCAACTTACCGCCCACCTGCGAAATGTGCAAAATGAGCAAGCAAATTTGCAACGACTCACGCGGGCGGAGCTGGTGCACCGCGCGAAGAAGCGTCCTCAAACCTGCGTTTACGAGAGCTAAAGTAATAGTAGGAATGAGGGTTACTTCGCACGGGGTAAAGGTTCCGGTTTATGGGGAAAGTGAGGACTCACTTGGAGCCGGGAACAGTGACGAGAAAGATCCAGGAGATGGCGAAATGGACTGGGATGAAGGATATGTTTCGCAGAGAGGAAGGAAGGTGAGGAAAACTCAGGAAAAGGGAAAGGGAAAACTTACGCCCCCAAGGAAAGAACCATACCGAAAGCCGAGCACGAGGAAGGCTCGAGGTAAGGAGGCTGAAGCTGAGGAAGGGATGATGGGAAAAGTGAAAGGCGTGAGAAAAGTTCGAGGAAAGAGAGAAAGAGAGCTTACTGAGGAGGAGACATTGGAAGCCAAGTTTGATGAAGACATGGCGGACTCGGCCCTCATTGACCTCGACAGAGTCATCCGTAACAAAAGGGTGAACGAGCAAGAGCTTGACAACCTTTTCCCCGGACGGTCGGCGCCTTGGCTTGCCACCTGCACCACTGAGGAAGCAGAAGAGCGTGCACGTATCCTCAAGGAGGAATACGACCGCTTTCTGCATGTCCTGTTTGGGCGTGATCTCCCGACAATCCGAAGGAGCAAGGCGGAAAAGAAGGCGGACTCACTTCGAGCCCCTATTGACCTCAAACCGGTCTCCGCGCGAGAAGAGTGCCGAGGGATGATGTTCCCTGGTGCTTATCCCGTGTCACCTGCCTTCCCTACCCCAACTACCACTCCAGTCTGCGACGCTATCGACCCCCTGAGCACAATATTGGCGCCCGGAAAGAAAAGTGGTGAGAGATTGGGTGACATCCAGCTCGGTGTGCAGGAAGTAGAACCCGAATTTGACTTCAGTGAATGGCTAGTAGGGGAGGAAGAAAAGATCAAGAACCCCATGCCAAACTCACCCGTCGGAAGTACGAAGTCGGGAACGAGTGCAAAAAGGGGCGACCTAATGGTTGATGGCGATGGGATTTATTCGCCAGACACAACTCGACTGAGTGAAGATGAATTAGTGAAAGAGCTCGGGTTAAAATTGGAAGGAGCAGGGCTAGCCTCGAACTACATCGAGTGGGTGGATGCCGAAGATTGGGCAGAGTTTAACGACTGGGGGGAAGAAAGTGTCTGTACGAGCGATGATGATATGGGGTCATCATACGAAGAATTCATGTTAGGGAGCGAACTCACTGCCAACATGGTGGAGTGGGGAAAATTTGACAGCTCGAGCTCCAACAGCTGGCACAGTGCGGAAGGTGACGAGACTGAATCATCAGGGCCGCCCGAACTGATGGAGGTAACTGACTCGGAATCCGACGACGAGGATTACGAAGAATACTTGAAAGAGCAGTATGACATGCCAGATGGAAGGGGAGCTTACCCTAGTGATATTGATGAACTAGAGGAGGACAACGAGGTAGGAGAAGAATCTGAAGTGCCTAAAGAGGGGTTAGTGCCAAGCCTAATTCTTCAAAAGCTAGCAACTACTCACGTCGATTTCGAATCTTCAGATGATGAAGACTCGGGAAAAGTAGGGCCGCTCGCGAGGAGGTAGATTTGCGGGCGGCAGACTCCTCCACCGATGAGAGCGAAAGCCGAGCGAGATCTAAGGAAGGGAGTAGGTCAGGAGAGGAGGAAAGAATGGAGTTGAGAGCCTACCGTGTAAACTCGGAAGGTTCATCTGTAGAAAAGGATTCGGTATCAGCCTGGTGGAAAAAGGCGAAGGGAGACGATGAAAAAGGAGAAGGATTAGCCTTGAGTGACCCCTGGTACTCGTGGAAGCTGTGGGACCGAAGGCGAAAGTTTGAGGATTCCCAGCCTGAAAATAGCGAGTCAAAACGCCGACAAGAAGAATCGGAAGAGAATACTTACCAAAATTCGAGATATCAAGCAGAGCGAGAAGCATCGAGAACTGAGAGTAAAGGAGTGAGTGAGAAAAGCGAGATTAATGGGGAATCGGTAAGTCTTGCCGACAAAACTCACCTATCTGAAGAACTGTGTGATTGGCCGGGCTCGGAAGGTTCAGGCAGCGACAGACCCTGCGGGTCAGAATCTTGCGACAGACCCTGCGGAGAAAAAGTCAGCGACAGACCCTGCCGGGCGAAAAGTCCAGAGTATAGTGGGACCTATAAAGTCTTTTACACCAAAAAGCGCACGAACAGGGTTGAGGAAACTGACCTCCCCGAAGCAGTGTCGATTGGAAGTAGAAAGAGGGAAGGCCTAGGAGTAAAACGTGTGGTAGCTGCGAAAGGATCACTAACCCCGGGAGAAGTACTAGGTCTAAAAAAGGTAGGTGTTCGTGTTGTCTGGGAAGGAGAAGAGGCAAGCGAGAGTGAATCAGAACCTCTCCGGAAAAAGGTGAAAGCCTGGAGAAAGCACATACCCAAAGAAGCGAAACCCAACCCCAACAGCGAATGGCGGGAAAAGGCTTCATCAGAAGAAGAAAGTGACTCCTCTAGCATCACCCATATTAGTGACTCGGAAGGAGAGGAGGACATTACACTCGCACATAAAAACACGTATGTGTATACTGCGGGCGCTGTTGAACTACTGGAGAGAGGTTTTTCCCCAAAAGAACAGGGTGACCTGGCGAGAGCAGAAATAGAGGAAAATAGGGAACTGTATAACAAGGTTATACTTGAGGTTAACACTAAATATAAACCAGTGGGTAAAAAGGTGAACCCCGTACCTATAGTCCTCCCTCCTAATCTCAACCCTCCGCTCAAACGACCTCCACTTTCTCGTGACCCCTACAAAACTCCTCTGATCCCAAATATGCCAAAATTTGAGCCTGGTGGAAGATTGACCGAAGAAAGATTGGCACTAATGGACTTTGGTCCGGAGGGCTTCCTCACTAGTGAAGAAAAGAATCTAATTCTCAACGTCCTGCGGATAAGGGAGAAAGCCTTAGCGTTTAATGGGGAAGAGAGGGGGAAGTTGAAGGAATCTTACGCAGATCCTTACACAATCCCTGTAGTCCCTCATACGCCCTGGCGTCAGACCGCGCTGCCAATTCCTCTCGCCGCACGGGAAAAGATCATAGAAACGTTCAAAAAGCGAATGGAAGAGGGACTGTATGAAAAGTCAACGTCAGCGTACTCAGGAAGGTGGTTTGTGGTGGCAAAAAAGGATGGGAATTACCGAATTGTCCATGACTTACAACCTCTCAACGCTGTCACAATTAGAGATGCCGGTCTACCCCCCGTAATGGAGGATTTTGTGGAAGATTTTACCGGGAGAGCATGTTTAGGATTAATGGACGTACTAGGAGGGTTTGATCAGAGAGTATTAGCAGTCGTGTCCCGTGACCTCACGACGTTCATGACGCCACTCGGCCCCGTCAGACTGACCCGATTGCCACAGGGAGCTACTAATTCTGTAGCGGAGTTCCAGCGAGCGATGGTACATATTCTGGCGGAAGAAATACCCGAGTTCGCCGGGGTGTTTGTGGACGATGTAGGCATCAAGGGGCCAAAATCAACTTACAATAACGAAAAGATCGAGGGGAACCCTGAGATTAGGAGATTTGTCTGGGAGTATGCAGTTACGTTAGAAAGGATTCTTTTCAGGTTTGAGGAAGCTGGAATTACCGGCTCAGGGCCGAAAGCGGCGGCTATTGTCCCAGCACTCAATATAGTGGGAACGGTGGTTTCAATGGAAGGACGAAAAGTGTCGAAAGCAACTAAAAACAAAGTCTCAAACTTTCCCGTACCCAGAGATGTCAGCGAAGTCAGGGGGTTCCTTGGGATCTGTACTTACGTGCGAATCTGGATTAAAAACTTTGCCGACATTGCGGCGCCTCTCAGGAACTTGACTAGGAAAGATAAAGAATTTGTTTGGTCAGCCGAGTGTCAGGAGAGCTTCGAAACACTAAAGAAAAGAGTGGGGGAAGACATACTGTTGAAAAAGCTGGAATACGGTGAAGGCGCCGGAAAAATTATCCTCGCGGTGGACTCAAGCCAAATAGCTGCAGGAGGAGTAATTTTTCAGGAAGATTCTGAAGGAAGAAGAAGACCAGCAAGGTATGAGAGTCTCACCTTCACTGCGACGGAATCAAGGTACTCGCAGCCTAAGCTGGAACTAGCGGGAGTGGCGAAAATGCTGAAAAAGCTGCAGATGTTTCTATGGGGTCAGCGATTCACTCTCGAAGTGGATGCCTCGGCTCTGGTGCAGATGATAAACGCACCTGAACTCCCCAACGCACCAATGAATCGGTGGTTGCGGTTTATCCAACTCTTCGACTTTGAGATTGTTCACGTCCCCGGGAAAAAGCACACATTAGCTGATGGGCTTTCAAGAGCTAGAAGGGATGAAAACGATGAAGGGGCGAGAGACCTCGATTCCCTAATCTCTGCTCATCTCCAGCTCGTGCGAGACCCGCCGGATCTTGAATGGCAAGCTGGATTTGTAGAGAAAGAGTATGAATCGGACCCAGGAATATTAGCAATCGGAAAATATTTGTCAACTCTAGAGAGGCCGCCAAAGCTCACTTACACTCAGTGGGTAAAATTCCAGAACAGGGCGAGGGGTTTTGCGTTGGAAGGTGGAAAATTGTATCGAAGGAGAGGAGGAATGCTCCGCAAAGTAGTCCTGAACGAGGAACGACAACTCAACTTTCTAAAAGGAGTACATGATGACACTGGTCATCGTGGGAGAGAAGAAACGGCGAGGAGGATTAGCGACAGGGCATGGTGGCCTGGGTGGAGTACGACGGTGAAGGAGTATGTTAAGACCTGCGATAAATGTCAAGAGCGAAAACCAAATCAGGAAAGGGAGGCGAGAAGACCTTCGATGTCAGTTGGGTTCTTCAGAAAGTTCAATTTTGACGTTACTCACATCAAAGAGGGTTCGCGGCCGTACCTCTTGACCTGCCGCGAAGACTTGACTGGATGGGTCGAAGGAGTCGCGTTGTCAAATATCACTTCATTAGCAGTCAGCAAATTCATTTCTGACAAAATTATACCGCGGTTTGGGTGGTTCTTCCAGGCAACGGTGGATGGTGGAGCAGAGTTTAAGGGGGAAGTAATAGAAGCGCTAGATGACTTCGACATCAAGCGAATAGTTATTGCGCCTTATCACCCGGAAGCTAATGGTATGGAGGAAAGAGGGCATCAGCCATTGGTCGACTGCCTCGTCAAAATTTCCGATTCACCAAAAATGTGGGCGAAACATCTGCCCATGGTACTTTTCGCAGACCGGATAAGCGCGCGAAGGACCACAGGAATGACTCCATTTGCCATGATATATGGGACGGAAGCAGTTTTACCTATTGATAGGGGGGAGGAGACTTGGCTTGTAAGCGACTGGAGAGATGAAGAGTACTCGAGAGCGGACTTACTAAAGGCTCGCTTCGACCAGCTCGAGCGAAAATCGGACCTTCTAATCGAAGCCACTGAAAGATTGAGAAAAGCAAGGTTAGCCTCTGTTCTCCACCACGACCGCGTAAACGCACACCGGCTTCGGAAGCCACTCACACCTGGCGCCCTTGTGCTCGTCCACACCGCAATTCTCGACAACGTTAAGGGACAGAAATTCTTACCTCGATGGACTGGTCCTTATAGAGTAAGGGAAAGATTGACCAAAGGGTCATATTTGTTGGAGGAGGTAGACGGGACTCCAATGAAAAAGGTTTACGCTGCGCGAAGAATACGGCGTTACTACCCAAGAGGGAAAACAGAAGAAGAGGTAAAAAGGGAAGAACTTACTGATGTGGAAAATGAGGAGGAATTGTTATCTGAAGAAGAGGATGTACCGATGGAAGACTTGGAAGAGGGAGAAAGAGACTTCAACGAGCGGCTCGCGAAAGAAAGAGAAAACGAGGAGCGTGAAAAAGAAGAAAGGAAGCCAGTGTTTGATCTCCCAGATGAAGAGGTTCGATCTGTGCAGGAAGAAGAGCCGGTTGAGGAGAGTGAAAAGTCGAGTAATGGATCAAGCTCGACGCAGGACAGCGGAGGACGACCAGTAAGGGACCGGCGTGCACCCGAGTGGATGGTGAAAGAAAACTGGGATCTGCGGAAGGATAGGAGAAATAAAGTAGTACAAGAAAAGGGGAAAGGGAAAGCTAACCAGAACGAGAGCGATACGGAGGCAGAAGCGGAGGCAAATGATGGAGAGGTCCAGCACAGCTACGGAACAAGAGCGCGCAGGAGACCTGAGAAGTCACGAAGTGAGTCAGGGGAATCAACGGAAGAAGACACGGAGAAAGAAACAGAGGAAGATGACGTACCAAGAGAGCCCGCGCCAGTTGTGAAAAGAGGGAGAGGGCGACCACCAAAGGCTCGCGCGGACGAGCCAGTAAAAGAGACCCCAGCTAAGAGAGGTCCGGGAAGACCGAGAAAGAACCCTTCAGCTCCGGAAAACCGCACCCGCGAGGAGGTCGCCACCGGCGAGGGACCTGTCAAGCGAGGGAGAGGGCGGCCTAGGAAAAGAGCAACCCAATGAGACGAGGGTTTTGGATATGATTCGGAAGGACTGGCAAAAAAAAAAAAAAAAAAAAAAAAAAAAAAAAAAAAGGAAGCAAGTGTAAGCTGAGAAGCGGAACGAAGGGAAAAGAACTAAGCATCGCGCTCCGCAAAAGAAAAGGGAGGATGAGCGGACATGTCAAAACATGCATGTCACTGGCGCTTACGCGCAGCACGCCGGAATCAACTTACAATTTTTTTTCTCCCTCGCTCTGCTGCCCTCTGAGAAGTGGCGCTTTTCAAGACTCGTCAGCAGAGCTATTAAAACTAAAACTAAATGAAATTGCCCGTGTATTTCTACAAAAATATCAGAAGCCAAAAGGAACCCTCCCACTCACGACTACATAGAAACAGTGCGACCACGCTTCCTTGGAACTACAGCTCCCGACCCACTCGCATCTCCGTCATTTCCACTCTCCGATCCGCTCTCGGAAGGGTTGCCGTCGCTCGCGATCTCATCCACGTCGGAGGCGGTGGAAGCCTGAGAGCCGCGCCATGCCTTTACCGAGAGGGGGTGGGCGTTCTCGGCTGGGATCCAGGTGTTGCGGAGGGCGGCGAGCCACTCGCAGCCATAGTTGTTCCTGCCAATCTGGAAAAGAGAAAAAGGGGAGAGAAAAAGAGAGTTAGTCAATAAAAGAAAAGAGGGTATGCTACTTACGATGTCCAGGACATCTAGGACCCAGTCCTCATACTCGGGCTTGGTCAGCCAGGCGTTGTGCCATTTCATGAGGTACTCGTGTTTGGGGGTGAACCTCTCGCCGAGCTAAGGAAAACAGATGCCAGTATGAGTAAAGCAGCTTTTTCTTTTTTTAAGACTTACGATCTCGATGGTGTCCCAGTAGCGACCTTTGTCGATGTTGTAGACGACTCCGCCTCCGCCGACAGTAAGACCTAGAAAGCGTAATTTAGAAAGGAGCCCCAAAGGGATTGAAGGAGGGAGACTCACGTAGCTTGGCCTGTGCATTGTCGGCGTATCTTCCGCTGGGTTTACCCTTTGGCCACTTCCTTCCAAAGTACTTTGGCCAGACGAAGTCGTCGTTGGCTGTAAGAATCGTAAGTAAGCAAAAAAAAACGGACTGGGAAGCGAAAAGTGACTTACGAGCGGGGGCTGGAACCTTGAGGCTCAGTTTGGATCCTTGACCAGGTTGAGCTGGCTGTCGAGAAGCGGCGGCACGTCGGGCTCGAGGAGCTTGAGGAGGAGCCGGGGCGGCTTGGGCTTGGAGCTGTGTGAAGACTGCAGCTTGAGAAGCAATGGCAGCAGCTCGGCGAGGGCGAGCGGACTGAGGACCAGCTAAGCAAAGAATAATAAATCAGCAAAATTCAGGAGGAAGTTGAAGAAGATATAAAAAAAAAAAACGACTTACGACCGGCGACGGGAGCTTGAGGAGCAGGTTGGGCAGGCTGAGGAGCGCGACGTTTGCCTTTGCCTGAGAAGAAAGAAAGGCAGTCAGTATGAAATAGCTCGAAGAGATGAAGAAAAGAAAAAGAGAGCACTCACCACCGGCGGCGGAAGCAGGTGCGTTCATTTGGGGCGCAGGCGCTTGAGGAGCTTGAGGAGAAGGAGACCGAGAAGCGCGACGCTTGCCTTTGCCTGAGGAGAAAGGAAGTGAGTATGAATTTGTTGGAAGGGAAAGATGAAGAACGAAAGACTTACCACCGGCGGCGGGAGCGGGAGCGTTGATTTGAGAAGCGGGTGCAGACGCTTGAGGAGGATGAGGAGATTGAGAGCCTTGAGAGGCCTGGGGAGCAGCTAGGGAAGATGGAGAAGTCAGTAAAAGTACGTTCCGTCGAAAGGGTCGCTGAATCAAAAGAAGAAAGACTTACGACTGGCGGCGGGAGATGGGGCGTCCGTTTGCGCCTGTGGCTGAGGACCCGGCTGAGGAGCTTGAAGGGCCTGGGGAGCAGCTAAGGAAGATGGATAAGGAAGAGTTAGTAAAGAGTTCGTTCGGTTGAAAGACGCGGTTGATAAAAGAAGAAGGACTTACGGCCAGCGACGGGAGCTGGGGTGCCTGGGCGACCAAAGGGGATCGCAGCGATTGAGGGAATGTCGGCCTGAAGAGCCTGGGGTTGCGCTCCGGGTGTTTGAGATTCTAGTAGAGACCAACGGAGAGTAGTTAGCAAAGGTATTCGGAACCTATGAAACGACCTAAGAAGAAATGAAAAGACTTACGACGAGCACGGAAGGCGGGGATCTGAGTGACCTCGTATGAGGCGGCAGGCGGAGGAGTTTGATAACCAGCTGGAGTTGGGAAGAGGTCAGTAAGGATAGGATGCAACCTCAAAAGAAAGCCCAAAAACGTACCAGTGGGAGGCTGAGGGGACGCGTTCACGACGGGAGTGAACGGGCCGACAACTTGCGAAGAACCAGTCGAGTGGGCGGCGAACGATGAGACTCCACCTAAAGTGATAAGAGAACGAAGGAAAGTGATTAGTATGAATATGAGCTTGGGAAAGAAAGGGTAAAACCAACCAGAAGTGACAGAAGCTGGGGTGCCTGGAGGGGTCGCGGTGAGACTTGAGTCTTGAGCAGCTGCTGAGAAGGAAGGCGCGAAGAGAGAGTGGATTAGCGAAAGAAATGGAAGGAGAATTACGAAGAAAACGTAGCAGGCTAAGCGTAGGAGGAACTTACAAGTTGCGACGGGGTCAGCATCAGTCGCGACCGCCGGAGGAGCCGGAAATGCTTGAGTGTTAGCTGCTGAAGAAGAAGGGATGAAGAGAGAAAGGATTAGCGAAAGGAATGAAAGAAGAACGGGAGAAAACGTAGCAGGCTAAGTGAAGGAGAAACTCACAAGTTGCGACGAGATCAGCATCAGTCGCGACCACCGAAGGGGCCGGAGATGTTTCGGTGCCAGCTGCGATTGGAAGGAAGGAGAGAAGAGACGAGAGATTAGTGAAAGGAACAGCAGGAGGGGAACGGGAAGGAAGCAGGCTCATTGTAGGGAAAGCTTACAAGTTGCGGCAGGGTCAGGATCAGTCGCGAGCGCCGGAGGGGCCGGAGAATCTTGAGTGCCAGCTGTATTGGGAGGAAGAGTGGGATTGAATAAAAGGCGAGGGAGAGAAAGAAGGATAAAAGCAAGTGTCAGCAAAAGGTTGCAACCTTGCAACCCTCGTCAACGACGAGGACGACTTACCACTCGCGGCGGGCGACGAAGGTGTGATGATCCGAGTACCCCGTCCTATAGTAGTACGTGCGTAGAATACGATTGA
>JASZXU010000787.1:0-14183 GCA_035521515.1 Phenoliferia sp. Uapishka_3
AAGGGGTGGTGTTGTATGACACTTGGCATTTTCTTTCTTCTCGTTGGATAGGTTTCTTTTTTCAAAGTGTGATGCAAATATGGAAATTCAGTTTACGAAAACATCTATCAGTCCACCCCAAGAGCGTCTTCTTGAGCGGCTTTGGCGGCGTCGTCTGCTGCATTAGATGGTGGTGCCGCCTCCTTCTTCGCTTCTTGTTTCTTTGGCACAGCTGGCTCGCCACTTCCTTCTTCGACAATCTGGAGGGTGACGAAAAAGAAGCTCCTCTTGCCATCTTCGGTACGACATACGAAGCGAACAGGTTGGCCGTCCCTGCGTTTTCAGAGTGCTGTCAGCTTTCGCGAATTGAACCAAGCACGATTTCAACTACGCACCACATATGCTGAAGAGCGAAATGAAGCCCTCCGGGAATTTTCAAACTGAGAGTCTTGAAGTCAATGTAACCGTTACAGAAGTCCGTCGCGACCTGCAATAATTTCGCAATCACATCAGCCCATCGAACCATCAATGCGTCGACTGTGACGGAGCACCCACCAACAAGTCTGGGCCCAGGATAATCTTTTCTTTGTTCTTCGCATCAGAAAGCCACGTCTTTCGTTTCGCAGGTTGACCTTTGAGCTCTGGTGCGTCCGCGACTGTAGAGATGTCTTCAGGCACTTGATAGTCGAAGGCAGGGAGGGGGTCGTCGGGCTTGATCTTTGTCAAGGAAAGGAAGTTGACCGTTGAGAGAAGAGGGCTCTGAAAGCGAAGAGGTCAGGGGAGAAGCTGTAAGGAAACATGTGGAGGTCGCTCACCAAAGCCCAAGGTTTGTCCGCATAAATGTCGTGCGTCAAAGTGGGGTCGACAAAGTGTACAAACTTGAGCGCTGCGCTAGTTCCATACGGCAGTGACTCTCTGATCGGATTATCCCACTCGTTTCCCCAAAGCTGCCCTCCCCAAAGCGTCAGCTAGTCCCCATCTGGAGTCCTCGAGCTCAGTCTGGAGCTCAACCCGTTCAAACTCACCACTTCGTGCGCCTTGATCTCTTCTTTGAACCTTCCATTAATGACAATTGAGAAAGTGGCTCCATCTTGGAAAGGTGCTTCAGGACTGGAAGGGCTGGAGGAAGTAGCTCCGAGCCAGTGTTCGATACGCACGCCGACGCTGCCTTCGAATCGGGAGGAGGAGACGTCGTGTGGGGAGCCGTTTACGGAGACTTCGGTTAGTGAAGCTAGAGAGGAGCCTGCTTTGACGAGGATACGTGGCTGGGTCGACATCTCGCGTTGTTGGGGAGGAGTGGAGAGAGACGGTGATCCAAGGTGATCGTCAACACGAAATCCTCGTCATTCGCGCCTCGGCCGACCATCTCCGACAGAAATGTAGGACGCGACAGAAAGCAACAGATATAAGGAGAGGTTCTTTTTCTTTTAGCTGTGTTTGCGCCCACTCAAGTGAGAAGGCTTCTCACCTTCTGTATATCGCGATTTGATTGCTCAGCGATCCGTGGTTATTGGGTTGTCACGTGCAAATGAGCTACGTGCGCGAAACCTTCGCAGGTGCAACATGTACACCACCGAGGGTTTTCAGGGGTCAGAGATCGTCAAGGATCTCCGGAGCACCGCCTGTTTCTTTCTTCTCCTCATCCGGTTCTCGCCCTCCCCTTTGTCACATATGAGAACTGTGATCCGTGTGACCCTACGTTAGTGTGGCCCGGACCTTGTGTTTCCGCTGCCCGGGCAGCAAAATTTGCACTGCCGGCGTTCTCCGTGCGGAGCTTCGACGTCGGTACCGCTGCAGAGGCCTTGGGATGCCTATAAACTGCTACTTGTTAGCCTCTGCCTCGTTGTCCACCTGGGCGCAGTAACGCTGGTATGCTTAAAATCGGCCTGGGAGTGGCCGTAAAAGCAACCCATCTAGCCGCTGTTCTCCTCCTCGCGAGAGATCATGCTCTCCAGACTTGCGATTGGAGCGAGCGAGGGGCACCAGTCACTGCTATCATAGGCATACTCGTGATTTATTTCACACTCAGTCCCTACTTGCTTTTGAGGAAGCCTGTAAACTAGATAAAGTCTTGCTCCCTGGAGCAAGCGCAAAGCGAAGTGCTTTTTTCCATCAAAATCGTGGCTACGACTTGAGCGAAGACCTAGGTTCGTTCAACTCTTTCTTAGCTCACTTTTCCCTCAAAATCCATCTATCTCAGAGCTTCCAGACGAGCAGGCTCAAAATCATTTTCAGCCTCAACGTTTGTCAACGTTGCGGACTGGCCGCAACTCGGAGTCATCAATTCTGGCACAGCTCTTCATACCGCTGTAAATCTCTGGCTTGCTTGGTTTCATTCTTCAGGTAGTTTTGATGTGCTGGCGAAGTACACCAGGGTGAAGTCGATTCATTTGTGGTGCGGTGGGCATGACACTCTCACTTTACATACTCCGGAATCTATGATTGGAGTCTATGTAATGCACCTTGAGGGGAGGAAAGAACTCCATGAAAGCTGGTGGGCCTACAAAAATAAATCCGAGAGGCGATGGATGTGCTGGAGTGTCCATGTATCAGTGGAAAGTGCCGGCATGGGGCGTGTCATCTAACGAGCCTTATGTCGAAAGAGAATCGCTATCACAATAGAGGGTACAGCAAGGAATAGGAAGGATCACTAAGAATGATAAGCAAACTGTCGCTTTGGAAAAGTCAAGTAGTAAAAAGCCGGTGTTCGGCACGGTGTGATAAACAAAACCCGCCTTGTATGACCTACCCAGGACTCGAACCTGGAATCTCCTGATTCGTAGTCAGACGCCTTGACCATTGGGCCAGCAGGCCGGAATGGAAGCGCTTCGCTACCAGCCCCACAGCCACCGAGCCGTACGTGCAATCGGCTGTCCCGTCAGCTGTATAGGCTGAAAAGAGCCAAGGCATGCAGCTCGTAATGTCAGACCTCTCGTCAGGGCACCGCTAGCCGGGTAGTATAACACTGGTCGCCTCGACGGGCACTCGAGCTTTCGTCTACATAGTGTGAGCGCCAAGAGCCCGAGCTCCCGCACACAAACGCAAATGTCTTCGAGTTAAAAAAAAGCTCTATATTCTTAGTCAAGTGTGATCCCTCATCAGCCGCCGTAGCCTACGGAACTCTCCTTCCAGCTCCTGGCATCGCCTCAGCGCTTCCTCGTCGTTTGCGAAGGCGACTCCTGTCGAGCTTCCCTCGAATCGTTCCGACAGCTCCGCAATAGTCCGTTCGGTTGTTTTGAGTGAGGCTTGAATGATGTTGATGGTTGACTTGACGTCGACGTGCTCCGCTTCTTTCGCTTTGAAGAGTTTCGTTACTGCAGGGACGCGCGGATTCGTTAGACAACAACGGGATGAAAGAAGGGCATGGTGAGAACTCACGGGCCATATGCTTCAACTTTGCCTCGTCCAATTCCCTCCCATGCTTCTCCTGCAACTTCTTCAGATCCTCCTTCAGCCAATCCAAATCCGCCTTCCACCCCTCCGCCATGCTCTTCATCCCTTCTCTCAAACTCCCATATTCACTCTCCGCTTTCCACCGCGCTCCCTCCGCTTCCTCAGCTTTATCTTCCGCTTCTTTCAATCGAGCATTATGTGTCGAAACGGCCTCTTGATGTGATTTTTGTAGAGCGGATAAAGAGGTTTCGGCGAGGAGTGCGCGGGACGTGGATTCGGATTGAAGACGCTCTTTGCGGTTGATGGTTTTAGTAAGTTGCTCATTTTCGGTGGAGAGACGGTCTTTGGATTCAGTGAGGTCCTCTGGGGAGGTAGAACGAGTAAAAGGTTGGTCCGCGGACTTGTCAAGGGCGGCGGAAAAGAGGAAAAGACGAACCATTCTGACGAGTGAGGAATTCGACCGCTCGTTGACTGACTCGAAGTTGCTGTCGTGCCGTATCCAACGCTGAACTCCTCGCCAACAGCTCCGACTGCAAACCACTAATAACTTTCCCACTCCCCGACGAAGCCGACACGGCGCTCTTGCTCAACCTTTCCCTCGAACTTCCCGCACTGCCAAAGAATGGATTCTCTGCCGCCCTTGGTCCACTCGAGCCGCCATTACTCCTACTAGTTGACATGGAGGAGGAACCGTTCTGATCCAGGCCCGAGTTCTCTGGATTTGTCGGAAGTCCATCTTCAGATAGGAGTGCTTTTGTGAAGGAAACGGCTCCTGGTAACGGACCCGAGCCGGCTTTGGGAGATTTTGGAGAGGAGGGAGATGGGGAACGGTTGGTTGGGTCGGGACTGGATGAGCGACCGTGAGAGCGTATTGGAGGGGAGAGGGAGGCGTGGGGGTTGGCTTCTGATGATTGTTTTCTTAAAGTGGAGCCGAACGGAGCTGGATTTGGACGGATTCCTAGTTTTTGTTGTCTGTAACCCAATGGAAGAGAGAAGTGAGCGGGGAAGAAATGAAAGAGGGGCGTGCGCTGGAGGGCAAGCTGGGTGGAAGGGGGTGACGTACAAAGAGAGAACTTCTGCGCGGGATAAGCGTAGTTGGTGTCGTAGTAGGCCTACTTCATCCCCCTTTGGACTGCTATTGTCCCTGTCTTGATTTTGTTGTAATGGAGGAGTTGGAGTTGGAATGATTCGACTGCGGTCTGATGAAGTGGACGCGCTCGGGGTGTGAGTTGGCGGTAGTGGGACTGAATAAGAAGGCGGAGTCGGTGGCTGCATGGGCTGAGCAGCTTCAGTCATCCTCACTGTAGCCACAGCTCGAGTTGAAGTGTGAGCCGAGGATGTTTGTCGAGTGTCAGAAGATGAGCAGCGCGTCAATCTTCAATACACTTGCGCTCATCTCGCAACCAGCCACTTCACTTCAGAAATGTTGTCTCGGCGACTGATTCCTCGCTCTCTTTCTCGACTTCCACCCTGCTCTTGCTCATTTCAAAGCAGAGTATCCCTTCGTCCTTCCCCCACAGTCACACCCTCCCTTCCCAGACGCACCTTCACTTCCTTCCCACGTCAACAAACAACACAACCCACGCCACCTTCTACTCCCACACCACCACAACGAAAACTAGAGCGACACGAAAACATCTACACAATCCCAAACGCTCTTACCGCTGCCCGCATTCTCGCCTGTCCAGCAATTGGCTACTACGTTCTTAAAGGCGACTTGGGCACCGCCACTGCCCTGCTGTTTGTAGCTGGTGTCAGTGATCTGGTATGTCAAACTCCTGCAAGGTCATTGAAGGCAAGAGCTCACCCGGTTTGATGACAAACAGGCAGATGGATACATTGCTAGAAAGTACAACATGGGAACTGTCCTCGGGAGCATCCTCGACCCAGCGGCCGACAAACTGCTTATGACCACCATGGTCGTCACGTTGGCGATGAAAGGAATGCTTCCATGTGCGTACTTGGTTCGGCGCGACCATCACGTCTTGTGATCTCATCTCTGACCTGGTGGGGAACAACAAACAGTACCACTCGCTGCACTAATCATAGGACGCGACGTAGCTCTCTCCATTTCAGCCTTTTATTTCCGCTTCGCTTCTTTGCCTCCACCCGTAAGCCGCTCTGCTTCTATCATTCTCCCGCCCAAAAGTTGTCGACGCTCACGCAAATGAACCGCGGCACAGCGCACTTTCACCCGCTATTGGGATTTCTCCCTCCCATCAGCAGAAATAAAAGCGACAGATATTTCAAAATACAATACCGCACTTCAGCTGCTTTTGGTCGGAGCTACGACTGTCGCTCCGTTGATTTCTATCGACTTGGGAATGCCATTGATGTGTTTACAGTGCGTTTCTTTCCTTTCTCTCTGTGACTAGTTTTATTGATGGATTTGACGTTGTGGAATGATTAGGTGGACTGTCGCTGGAACAACGATTGGATCAGGCTTGAGCTATGTCTTCTCGAAGAATGCGGTGAAATTCATCAAGTGACGCTCCTCGCGGCTCAGTCAGCTCGGCGAAGAAGTCCCATGGGGCGGGGACCTTCATGCAAGTTCGGTGTTGAGCGTTGCTCGTATGTGTTAGAGAGCAGAAGTTTCCATCGGGAAAACCCAGAGGGGCACAACTTACTGGAGAAGAGAAGCTGTTCTGCGCGACGGGCGTTTGTGTTTAGCTCAGCCAACGCGGTCGCACTTAGGCGCAGGATCACTGGGACTGATGTAAAGTGATCTAATTATCAGCTCTTCCGTGACATGCACAGAGCCGCGGGAGCTGGAGAAAGCAAAATCTCACAAGCAGCTAGAAGCTGGCCCTCGGTGCGACTTCACAATACTTATTAGTTCCTAGATGATTCTTGCCTGTGACACTGACGTGGCTCTACAACATTGGAAGTTATTATTCGCTAACTTCTTCTTTCGGTAGTTTGAGTGCTATAGGTGTTCATCTTCTGCGTTGCAACGGCAGGTGTTTCCTCCGTGCGAAGCTTGTAGGAAAATGGGCGACATTGGCGGCGCTGCTGGACTGTGCTGGGGTTTCATGAACAAAGTACGGTAGCATTGAGGTAATCCTTCTGATGCTATACTTGAATTTACTATCCTGTTGAAAGTGCTGGCTCCGCGAGACGACGACGCTCCGTAACGGTCCCCGCTGGCTCGAGCGCTGCCCAAAAAAATTGCTGAGCGGTCATGATTCATGTGCATGGTATTTTGAGCCATGCTTGATGAATCGGGTGAAATTATGTTGAATTACCAGCACCTCGCGCTCGTCAGGGGGAAAGAGAAGGAGACGATGAGTTGCGATGGGCGCACGTTCGTGAAAGTCAGGGGTCGTCTAGACCGCCATCGCCCGAGTAGGCCAAGCTTCTTGGGATTCCTGACAAGGCTGCAACTGAATTTCTTAGGTTCTCAACTCTTGGACTTGTTCCTCTACCTTCTTCAGACCAACACCAATAACTACGCCTCTCCCATCCTCTCCCGCTTGAAAGAAGGAGTGCTGTACCACCACTGTAAGCTAGTCATTAGTAGCAAGAAGGGCGTAACCCGGAAGGGATTTTGGGCAGAAACGAGGGCCGACAGCCACTACGCTCGTCTTTACGAGCGGCGCCGGT
This sequence comes from Phenoliferia sp. Uapishka_3, assembly GCA_035521515.1. NCBI lineage: Eukaryota > Fungi > Basidiomycota > Microbotryomycetes > Kriegeriales > Kriegeriaceae > Phenoliferia > Phenoliferia sp. Uapishka_3. The sequence goes on from JASZXU010000787.1 coordinate 6,976, forward strand.
GTCTCCGCTCGTCCTTGCAAGTAATTTTGTAATGCACTTCGTCCTCACACAACTTCACCGCTCCTCCACTTCCTTTCGCTCCACTTCTGGACAGGCATGGGCCGAAATCTGCTTGGCCCGACCAGGAAGGAGCTCCGGGCAGCGAGCCAACCTTCGTCCCACTCCCACGCCGACGTCCCACCCGTCATCATACCCTCGATTGGACTCGGCGGGTCCACCAAGCTCGTCGGTGCAGCTGCAACCGCCTACCGCGACCAACAAGCCAGCAATCCTTCCACTCCATTCCTTCCCCTCCCAACCCAGCAAGACGAAGACAACGCCGCCAACGAGCGTAACTTCGGTAACGCCGACGTCGACGCGGACGACTACTCTTCCCACAACTCTCCAGAACCCGAAGAACCTCCTTTCACCGGCAGCTACCTTCCCATCCACCTTTTCACCACCCTTCCTTCCCTTCGCACCCAGTACTCCGTCAAGCTCGAGGCCACCGCTGCACGCTGGCAAGAGCTACGCCGCCAGCTCTTTCGGGTCTATTCTCAACGCAAAGCGTGGACCGCCAACAACACCAACGGGAATACTAATCTTCCCTTCCTCCATTGCGACCAATCATGCCATCCAACGAGTCGGAGGACGCGAGACATCCTGCTCGTTCAGTCCGGCCGTCGTACGTTCTCGCGCCAGGTCAACCGAACCATGGCAATTTCAACGCTGACTTGTCCGCCTCCCCGTTCGCAGAAGATTTGACAGAAATGTCTTTCTGTGGCTGCTACCCCGACCCCGTTCGCCTTCTCGGTTTCGGCTATCTAGCCAACTCACCCGAAACTCCCTCCGCCGCCTTCGACCTCACTTTGATGGACGACTTCATGGCGAGCTGGCGGGTCACCCCCGTCTCGATTACTGGCTGGATTCAGGGGAAATGGGAGCACCATCGGCACAGGTTAGGAATTGCGAGAGGATGGGGAACAACACAGGTGCGTCGCAAGTTTCACTTTAAGGAGGAGGAGCGGAGCTGATGTCCAATAATTCTGCGCAGGAGCGAGAGCCCGGGCCGATTTTCCGCGAAGCCGTGCGCGTCTACCGCGATATCCTTTCGCTAGAGGAGAAGCTGGTGTCTGTCGTCCTCAAGGAGACAGAGCGCGATGTGCAGGCAAAGCGGTGCCCCGCATGCTTCGGTCCCAGAGTCGACGAACCGAGCAACCTCAAGTCCGCAATCATCTGCATAGACGGCAATTTCCAACATTTCCGTGCCAACCATGCCGCCAAGTACGACTTCTCCCATCATCGAAACCCACTATTCCTACCCCAGCACTACGTCGACGAAGCGAAGGAGCGAGTAGCGGCGACCGAAGCGTTCAAGGCTTCAAGTGACGTGAGTCTTGCTTCTTCTCGACTGAAATCTCTCAGCTAACAAGGAGCTCTTCAGGACGTCTGCTCGGACTCTTGGGTTGCCAAGGATGATGGTAATCCAGAGAGTGTGTACCGTGGGAAGGTTGACTCGGGTCTGATGGCTTGCGTCTGCCGGCATGACCATTGCCTAAGCATGATTAACCTCAAGCGCACAGGAGAGAAGTGAGCAATTATTTCTCTTTGTTTCAAACTGCAAGCTGCTACTAATCAGATCCCACCAGGCTATACTTTGCGATAGCTTTTGTCTCCTATTTCCTCAACGTCGTCGATCCGACCGGCTCCTTTCTTATAATGTACGACGTTGGCTGCAACTTGTGGGCCCATTGCCGCAAGGTAAGTCTTTATCTCTCCATCTTTCCAACTTTACTTAGCATTCTGATTATGATCTTCCCATAGCGCAAGATTTTCGAACCCGAGATCGACTCTGGTCGCCTCGGCATGGCGCTCGCCGTCTTCCATGCCTACGCCCACATCTGGCTCTGCCAGATGTTGTTCAACCCACGCTTTCTTTTGGGCTACGGCCTCTCCGATGGCGAAGGAACGGAGCGGTTTTGGGCATTCCTCGCCAAGTTGGTGTCGCTCAACCGAAATGCGTCCTCATCCCTTCGCCTTTCAAACCTTCAGACGCGTGCTGCGTACCACAACACAATGCACACTTTTAATCTCGGTAAGAATCTTATACTATCGTTGAGGTGCACTAGCTAACTTCTTATCTGATTCTTCAGTCGTTTGGCTGAAGCGCAAAGCTCGCACAACGGTCACGCGAGGAAACGCGGCCCAAGTCGGGCTCCACCTCGCGCAGTCACACGGGTGGTCTAAGGTGTCTCTTCGGGAGCAGTGGGAGGCTCAAAGGGTAGACTCAGGTGCGGGCAGGAACCGGGATGTTGCGAAGGACACCCAGGCAAAGACGAAGAAACTCGGCTCGCTCTTGCTGTTGTCGGATGAGATTGCCAAGGCTGCGTAAGGTCTTCTCCTCTGCTCTCCTCTCCTTCATGAACTGATCTCTGGCTCCTTCCTAGAAATACTTTGAGGAGTGAGGTTGCTGCAGCTTCAAACAATGTCGTGAATGCTGTCGCGTCCCTACTCGCCCTCGGTCGGCGGAAGCTCAAGCTCTCGGAGGAGATCAAGGAAGCTGCGCTGGGTGTAGCGACCACTGCTGGTGGGTACTTTTCATTACGAATTGTCTACGCAAACTCACATCGGTCTCTTATGCAGAAGCGGTGCATCTTGTCAAAATCTCGGAAGCCCTTCAGCGACTCCGAAACCGCGTCGTCGACCTTAAAATGATCTATCAGCCCCTCAAGAACGCTCAGAGTGGGGGTCGAGGAGAAAGCCTTCTTGGTGAGGACCTTTGGAACTGATCTTCACCCACATTTGCTCACTTCTGTCGTCACAACTTGCCAGGCAACAACGGCCTCCAGAAGCTTCTCAAAAAGCTGGGCGGCCCGAAGGGTGCAGTTACCACCGCGGTCAATATCTACGATTCCGCGGTTAATGAGTACATTCGAATCTACAAGCCACCCAACCCGCCTCGACTTGCCGTTTCGCTCGAAGAGATCTCGAAGCTTCAACTCGGCGACCCCTTTTTTTGCGACTCGACATTCGAAGAAGCTCCTGTACCGTGGCGATCAAATCAGCACTGTCGCGACGGAATTCAGTGGCTGCTACAGGCAGATAGGGTCGCGGAAGAGCTCCCTCGGGTTGAGTGTGAAGTTCGCCGGATTGTCGCTTGGGCTTCGGCGCGGTCGTCGCTTCTCAACGAGAACATAAAGAGGTGGCAAGAGTCGAGGAGGGAGTGGAAAGACTGGAAGGGCCGAATTGTGGTGGATGATGAGGAGGAGGTGAGGCCACCAGGTGTGTTTTTTTTTTGGTCAACCGGTAGATTCCTTACATACTGACCTCCTCAACGTATCTCCAGTCATGCCGGTCGACCTCTCCTCAGTGTTGCAGCTTTCACCCGACGAGACCTGTGAGGTTGTCATCAACTCGCTCGTTGACGAGCAGCGCCGCCACAATCTGCTCGAACAGCAGTGGGTCTCGGACGGCCTCGCAGGTCTTTGGGATCTTCAAGTTGGCACAGCTCGCTCTCAGCAACTCATTGGTATTCTTACGAGAGCTTACTCATCGTTTGGATATGACGTTTCCGAAGTTGTAGATGGTGAAGAAGTAGAGCGAGAGGAGCAGGAGGAGGATGAATATGCCGGGATGGAGGCCGAAGACATTGACAGGGTGATGGAGTTAGCTGGGGTTGTAATAGAAGATTAGATTAGATATGAAATTTGTTGTCACATCTCTCCTGATCCTTGAATTTCTTGCAACTCGTGAGTGTACGAAGTCGGGGGAATGTGGTGTGCTGTTGCAAGACAGAAAGCACAAATGGCAGGGTGAATCCCTTCGCCTGTGAGTCTCTCACAAATATTCTGCTTGGTACACCAGTGAGGATCTACCCCAATCTCCCCTGGAACAAAGTTTTGAAGCGGCAACATTGACCTTCATGGTAAACTTTACCGGAACGTTGGCTGGGCTCGCTGAACTATCACAGAACTGATATGGCACTGAGAGAGTCAAATTTGATCGTACACTATTCTAGTTAGATGCCAAACGGTTGATTAGATAGCAGCTACGTCTTGCGGGAAATTCACAAAAACAAGTGTCATTTCTGAAGTCGTTGTGAAGTACTCGTTGCGAGCTTTACCACAGAGCATGGGCACTTTCAAGGATGTTATCGCAAAAAGTAAAGGACCTGAACCACTTTTTTCTTGCTGGAGGGCGAGAACATATTGTATACACTGATACCTCTCTTTTCGGAGACTTGAAAATGAGCGCTTCGTTCTAAAAGCCCAGTGGTGTGTGCTTGCGAAGCGGACGCCGCCTCGCATCTCGAGGTTGAATGTCTAATCGATCGCGCCTCGCTCTCTTTCTGCAACCTTAACCCTCACTCACCATTACTTCATACTACTTTCGGTCCGTACATAGCCTGAGGGAAGGATCTGAGCCAGCCCCCCTTCAAATGGTTCTCCTCCTCACCGCATCAATATGAATCCAAAACTATTGCTGCTTCGAAGTTCCGGAGAGCACGAGTAATGATTCTCATACCTATCAGCGAGAACATATAATTCTGGCAGGACGCGCGCCGTTTCCAAGCGACGTTTGGCACGCGACATCAAGCCCTCAATTTAGCACGCTGCATTACACAACCACTCACCTCAAAGTACAGCTGGGAACGGAACGTCAAGGCTCATACAGAAAATACGAGCTGATTCGGCCGCCTGCTGCATCCTCAGAGAGGAGTCCTATCAAGTCCGCTGGACGTCAAAGCCCGAAAACTGCATGCGCGTTCCCGCGTAGTTTCACAATCGCACAAAGTTTTGAAATCAGCATTGAGGTCGATTCCCAGATCTGTAGCCGCGTAGCTCTCAAGCTGTGTGGTGTGCTAGCAGGTTTGCCAATCCAAAAAGAAACGTTTTTCAGTACAGCCGTCGCGGGTATAATCAACTGGTAGGATAGTATTGTGAAGCATGATCCCCGGAATTCGACGCTCCCAGCTAGAGAGATGTGCTACTGAGAGCGCGCCTCACGACAGACTGACAGCCGGCTCGAAGGCGTCTCTGCTTGCCCGCGTAGTTGCACTTGCGCGCCCTTGAATGCGTGTTTCCTAGCGATTCATTGATGTAGACCCCTGCCCATGTATATCAACTCAGGTTATCCGTCTATTGTCCCTGTCTGAGCGTCACCCGCACAAGATCTACAGCTTTCGCCTAGGACTGCTTTCTCACGCGCGATGCTCTTACACCCTTTGAGCGCCGTCTGAGCATCTTTCAGGTATACGTACCACCTTGAAAAATCATAAGGCAGCTATACAAGAAGTTTCAAGTCAAACGAACGAGTTCGAGGTTTTCGAAGGCCAAAAATGGGCAAGGCAATAGCAAGGCTCGCTGAGCTTCCCTTTCCAAAAGGCCCCAAACTTATGTCACCCGTAGAGCACCACCTAAAAGTGAGGCACGCTTGATAAGATCCATTACAGAGCGATGAGACGGCTCACAGCACGCGCGCAAGTCTCCCAACCTGCCATGCCCAGAAACGTGCAAGTCACCTTCTTCACAAGTAGAGCTTCGCTGAAACAAAGAAGCATTTGAGCTCTTCTCACTACATCATCCTACTTCAACCAAATGCAGATTTGATGAAACAGCTGATTTCCACTTGTCATCTACTTTTGCTATTCGTCGTTCCCGAAGTAGCTCTCCGAATATTCCCATTCTCCATCTACTGAGCCCTCCGCATCTTCTTCCCCATTCACTGATTCCTCCACATCTTCTCCAGGATCCTCATCATCCGAGTCATCAACCATGGCGGCACTTTTAGCCGACACCTTCGCGCGTTGCTTGGACTTGCCGTTCGGTCCTGATAGAAGCTCAAATCGAATATGACCGGCCGCAACGCGTTTGAGAACCTTGAGAGTACGCTTGAGGGACCACGTGGAGCAGGCGGAAAAGTCCTCGGCGTCAAACTCACCGGGTGTGAGCGCGATCTTGAGCCCCCGCTCACCCAAAATGCGGAGGTTGTACTGGGTTTTTGCCGCCGGAGCATACTTCTTTCCGTGAGTCGTGTTGACCAATTCGAGCGCCTCATCTGTTGAAAAATTGGTCAGTCATGTACGCAAGCGCAGCCGATCACCAACAACGTACTGTACATGTACTTGTACGTCGTCACCAGCTCCTTGCGCGCTTTTGAGACATCATCGAGTTCTGCGACAAAAGAGGGAGGTTTAGTTCTAGTAATGAAAACCAAGAAAAGGAATAAAGGGGATGAGAACACACTCTTATTGTTGTTTGAGTCCTTGACACCGTGCCGAGCTTTCACTGCCGCCCCCGAGCACACCGCACCAAAGTCGGAGAGAAAAGTGTCCGAATTGAACTTGGACCGGATGATCTGGAGGAAAGCGGCGCCCCCGGGCGAAGTGACAAAAGAAGAGATCTTGTCATTTGGATTTCCGGACACGCCGATCCAGATGCCCTCCATTCCCATCTTGGAGGACATGTACTTCATCTGATGGCGCGGAAATCAGCCTCACCAGCAAAATGCAGACTGCAGAGAGCTATTGCTACTCACCTGGTCTCCCACTAATGCCTCTGTTCGCTTCATTGCCCGTTGGCGATGCGCGCGAGTGTTGAGCGAAGACGGAAGGATGCGGTCAGAGCGGCCTTCAACTTCCTTGACAAGTTCCAGTCGGTCTTGGTCGCTGGCAAGCTTCCAAAGCTTAGCTGCTTTCTTCGCTCGCTGATCAAACTCCTCCGCTTCGTAGTCTACAGCCGCAAAGGGATTAGTTTGGACATCATTTGGTCGGAGGACAAAAAGACCTACTGTCGTGCCCCTCCCGCACCATCATTGTCTCCTCCAACTCGCTTCCTTGGAAATAGTTCCAAAGGTTTGTAGACCTTGTGAGCTCCGCTGGTCCCCACGCATACCGCGAGAGAGCGAACGTGCTGATACCCTTATCGGCGCAGTACACCTCTCGTTCCTTCCGCTGGTCATCCATGAACTTGTTTGCCTCTAGTTTTTGGGCAGCATTCAGCTGTTTGACTCCCATCCTTGCCTTGTACCAATTGGCTGCAATCTCATCGCCGGTCTCCTCCGCTCGCCTCGCGCCCTCGGTTACTTTCGCGAGGCGCATTGCGTTCGTTGGACGAGGATCGGCGGGGGCTTTGCGTTTTTTGGAGGGAATGGGAATGGACTGGAGTGGAGTGCGGGCGAAGGTGGAAGAAGGAGAAGCGGAGGGAGACGGGGAGGGTGAGGCGGCGGGA
>JASZXU010000788.1:0-14170 GCA_035521515.1 Phenoliferia sp. Uapishka_3
GCATCATTCCTGGCCCCATGAAGCGGCCAATTTCCACTATACTCTGGCTCTTTCTACTGAGCCATCTCAGCTATGCATACCCAGCCCGATGGTCGTCTTTCGCCGCGAACTCTTCTTCCGACGCTAGAACGTCGGCGGTCAGTTGGGACAACACTTCGCTTTCGATCCTTGGCCAACGAGTGTTTATTCAGTCGGGTGAATTTCATCCGTGGAGGCTTCCCTCAAGAGATCTATGGTCAATTTTGTTTGCGCGAAAATATCGGCAGACATTGTACTGACGCCGGCGACTTCGCAGGAGAGACGTACTGCAGAAAATGCAGGCGGCTGGATTAAACACTGTCAGGTACCCTCGGTGTCCTTTCTTGTTCGGGAAGGATTATGGACTGATACCTTCGCTTCTCAAACAGTATTTACAGTAAGTCGAGCTGCGCTGACGTTTGGCATCGTCGGACTCGTGATGCGTGATGGCTCACCTGCTCTCTGCTGACAGCTCACTGGGGCCTCCATGAGCCTTCTCCCGGCAATTTCGACTTTACTGGATTTCGGGACGTCGGTTTATTCCTCGAGGTCGCTCAGCAAGTAGGTTTATGGGTAATCGTCCGACCAGGTCGTAAGTCGACCTGCACCCTTCGCTCTCAAGAACTCGCTTGACTCAAAAAATATGTATGTCGCAAGCCTACATCAACGCCGAGACTACCGCCGGGGGCTTTCCTGGATGGGTGACTACACTCAAGGGAAGGCTGAGATCCAACGACAGCGATTACGTCGCAGCGTGGACGCCCTACATTCAAGAAATTTGCAAGATCGTCAAGCCGTACCAGATTTCGGAGGGAGGGCCAGTCATCCTCGTGCAAGTTGAGAACGAACTCACCGAAACAAATATCACGGACCCGTACTTCAAGCAAATCGAGAAAGTCATCATCGACTCTGGCATCGTACATCCTCTTCCTTGCCGCGACATAATGAAGGGGTACTGATGTAATGAAACGCAGGTCGTACCGACTACTTTCAACGATTGGGGCAGGGACTACTCCTTCAGCTACCCGACCAACACGCCAGATATCTACGGCTTTGACAGCTATCCTCAGTCGTTTGACTGCAGTCGTCCCGAGATTTGGGATGCTGTGGTGGATACGTACTGGAGCTACCACCTCAATGCGACTCCCAGCATTCCTCTCTACATTCCAGAGTGTCCGTTCTGAGTTCCGGGCTGAAGAGAGGGAGGAGATTAACCGTCGTGTGTGTTTGCAGTCCAAGGTGGTGCCTTCGACCCATGGGGGCCAGCAGCTCCAGGTTATCCTAAATGTCGTACTTTGACTGGAAGGTCAGTCTTTCACTATCTCACGTTGCACGAGATCTGACAGGGACTTTCATAGTGATTTCGAATCAGGTTGGCCTCATGACCTGAGTGCTGTGCTCTTGCAGAGCTGACGACTCTCGAGGATAGTTTTCTACAAAGGTTTATGGGCTTCGAATGTCAAGATGGTGTCTTTCTACATGCGTAAGTACCAATAAGATCAAAGTCTCAAGAAATGCTAAGGAAACCTTCGCGCTCAGTGTACGGAGGGACAAATTGGGGCCATTGTGAGAGCGTTTTGACTTCAAAGTCCAACTCCTTGTTGACTCTTGTTCAAAGTGGCCTTCCCCGGAGTCTACACTTCATGTAAGTGATTTTGAACCCCCAGCTCCCACGTCCCTCTTGATGTTCTTTTATATCACAGATGACTATGGAGCGTCGATCGCCGAATCTCGCGAGCTCACTGACAAGTACGCTGAGCTCAAGCGCCAGTCTCTCTTCTTGCGCTCCGTCCAGGATTTCTACAACACAGAAGTGGTGGAAAATATCTCCACCAACACCTCAAGTGATAGCTCGTACATTGTGGAACTCAAAAACCCGTCAACCGGGGCTGGATTCATCGTTGTCCGTCAATTGAACTCGACAGCGATGTGAGTATGTAGTCAATGTGTGAGAGCGAAAATGCTCAATTTATTTGGGATACAGTGCCAATGTGACCATCCCACTCTCGATCGAAACAAGCGGAGGTCAAGTCAATGTCTCTACGACTCTTCAGGGGCGCGAGTCAAAAGTCGTCGTTACGGACCTGCAGGTTGGGAATTCGACTTTCCTCAAGTACACTACCGCTTCCATTCTGTAAGATCTCATTCGAAGATACTATGATGTCTCACCTCCTCATCTGAACTATCACATAGCTACACCGGCGCTATTGGTACGCGGGACGTCCTGTTTTTATACGGGCGACTGCGTGACACCGTGACCGCCTCTTTCACCACCTTTGATACTGGCTTTGTGTCGACCGGCCCAGCTTCATTCGACCAAATTGCCTCGGAGACTGCCAACGAAGCAACTTTCAAAATCACTACCTCCATCTCGGGCCTCTCCGCTCTCTCCATCGGCGACTCTCTCCTCGTCTTGTTCGCTGATACCGACACCGCCGGAACATTTTGGAACCCACTCATCACCTCGGATCAAAACTTTGCAAACTTCTACTCCTTTGGCACCAACGAGACTGTTCTAGTCGGTGGCGCGTACCTGGTCAGAAACGCCTCGATCACCGACTCCACGATTGCCATCCGCGGTGATCTGAACGCCACCAGCGGCGAAACCACCACCTTGATTGTATTGGCACCTTCAACAGTCGCTTCTCTCACATGGAACGGCGATTCAGTCACCCTCGTAAACACTTCTCTTTCCTCCTTTGGTCTTCTCATCGGTACCGTCACACCGCCCACGGCTAGCATTTCCCTCCCACCTCTCGTCGACTGGTCCTTCCAAAATAGCTTGCCGGAGGTTCTTCCCGGATACGACGACACGAATTGGACTCAGATTAAAACTGGGAAACTCAATAATCCCTACCCCATGTTCTACGGCGACCTTGAGCTTTACGCGTGTGAATATGGCTTCTGCGAAGGGGCGACGGTTTGGCGGGGCGCGTTTGAGATTGGAGAGGAGGTCCCAACGGCGGTGAATCTTTCTTTGAGTGGTGGCGAAGGTAGCTATATTGTTCTCAGCTGCTAATAACCTGATCACTGATTATTTGCATCTTGCAGCCTTTGCCGGCTCCGTGTGGCTCAATGACAACTTCCTCGGTACCAGTTTCGGCAACTCTACCAACAACCTGAACATAATTGCAACCACCAACCAGTCCTTTGGATTCCCCGCCGGAAGCCTTACCAACGGAACAAACATCGTCACTGTGCTCCTGGGTGGGAAAATTTGCACGCTTTGGTTGAACGTGTATCAATTACTGACGGATCTTTACTTTACAGACAACATGGGGCAAGACGAAGGACAAAACGGAAATCAAGAAGCGCCGAAACACCCCAGAGGCATTCAAGGATACTCGTTAGTCGGCGGCGGAAATTTCACATACTGGAAAGTTCAAGGCAAAATTGGTGGTAACGTCAAGTAAGCTCTCAGTCCTCTATCGAGGGACCCATCAGTAATTCTTCGACTTAAAAAGCTTCCCCGACAAAACACGCGGAATAACAAACGAAGGGGGCTTCTATGCGGAGCGAGAAGGATGGCATCTGCCTGGCGTCAACACGACGTCGTGGGAAAAACGATCCCCGACCAAGGGCCTCTCCGAGGCAGGGGTTGGCTTCTTTACCACGACTGTGAAACTGAATATACCTTCCGGGCTCGACGTTTCCCTGAACATAGTCTACGATGGACTCGACACTTCAGGGTCCAATTCTACCGCGTATCGTTCACAGCTCTACATCAATGGATGGAACTTTGCTCGCTTTGTGTCCAACCTGGGGTGAGTGATCAGAGCTTTTTTTTTGCTCTTGGGTGCTGATCAAGATTTTCTTCAGGCCGCAGACCATCTTCCCCATTCCCGAAGGCATCCTTGATTACCAGGGGGAAAAGTGAGTGACACCGTGCCGACCCTCATTCATTGCGCTTATATCTGGCGCCTATAGTACCATTAGCTTGATACTATGGGCAATGGGGAATGAAGGCGCCTCCATCAACGGACTGAACCTTACACTTGACGGGATTTACAGCGGGGGTGTCGGCAGCATTGGCTCTGACAACCCTTCCTGGTCCTCCCGCGAGAGCCTTTAGCTATTCACACATCTGTTCTTTGTTCCATTCTTGTTGAAATGCTTTGCGACAGCGCCAGCCGCAACAATCAAGCTTTCTGACCTAACGCGCACGGCCCACCTCAGCTCTTCGGCCTCGGTTGGTGCAAAATTTTGTCAGCGCCCATGCGAGCTCGGTGCGACAATTTCTTTCTCGCCCTTTCAAACTTGCGGATTCTTTTCTAGCAGGCCTGAATACTGTACTCTTTTTTCGGTGTCCTTTCACAGTGCGGCTATGATATGACGATAAGCAGACCCAAATAGATCGTCCGGCCCGGATCCGGTTATGCCCGCGGCGCTGTTCCAAAGTTGAACTCTCCCCTTCTTCTTCTTCTTCTTCCCAGCAAGTCTCTTCTCTTCTTTCCACACATACTCGGCGCAATAGTGAGCTTACGCCTGCTACAAGCTTGCGGCATAGACGGCCACTTATTCCCTCTACAACGTCAGTGACGTCTGGTCCAGGCTTTGAAGCCGTCGTAGCGGCGCTCAAGAAAGACGGGTTGTATGGCAAACCCTGGACGCCTGAAGGCTGGGTACCGAGTATAGAGCTTGGCATTACATACCCGAGCGGTGCCACTGTGAACCTCGGAAACGAACTGTCCCCGAAGGAGTCCAACTCCACCCCAGTCTTGTCTTTCGAGACCGTGAGTCTTTCATCCGGTAACGACTTTTTGAGACCTCTCGCACGAAATTTGCAATCCCAAGGATCCAAATGCTACCTACACCGTGCTGATGGCAGACCCTGATGCGCCGACGAGGGGCATGCTGTCGTTTTTGGGGATCATCCGTCATTGGCTACAAGGAGGCCTAAAAGGCGATAGACAGCCTGGCTCCACAAAAATTACCACGGTAGACGAGGTCACAACTCCTTACGCAGGCCCTGGACCTCCACCTTTCACTGGGTGATTACTGAGCCCGAGCGAGTGCGAATGGAAAGATCAGACTGACATTTCCTTTCATTCCCCAGAGCCCACAGATATGTCTTTCTCCTCTTCAAAAACACGGCACCAGAAGGATTATTGCCGGCAAACAAGCAGTCGACTTTCAGTAGCAGTGCAATGGGTCAGCGCATGAGGTGGGACATGGAGGCTTTCATTCAAGAGAATGGGCTGGAACTTGTCGGAGCGAAGTAAGAAGTTAACGGTTCTACTTGCTGAGCAGCCCACTGATGTACCTATTGTCAGCTACTTTGTCTCGCGACACGGCTAGATGCGCCACGGCCATTCCGCGAAGCCCCCATCACATTTCATGGTTTTTGGTTCATGTAGTAACTTGTCCATTGAGAATTGTGATCCTTTGATCATCATCCCTGCGTGCTCCGCGTCTCTGTAAGAACCAAGTCTGACTTCAATGAAAGATGAGAAAGACGCAGTGCCGTCCGAAGAGGTAGGCTGGCTTCGAATGTGTAAGGTACTCAGGTTGGAAACCCTCGGAGCGGGTGTTCCACATCAAAAAAAGTGAACTTCGATACATACATTTCACAAGACTGTTCTGCTCCTACAAGACTACATCACCGTTACGTCGAGGTGGATGCGGACGCGGCTGGCGATGATCCGAACAGCGCTCCAAGTAAGCCAGGCTTCTCATGAAGCGCTCCCTTCTCGGCATGCTAGAATTCAAAGTATCAGTTAATGAAATAGGGCACTTGTTCAGTCGTGACCACGACTCACCGATGTCCCATCCCCTGTGTATCCCGGCAATCCTTCGCTTGTCGCCGGAATTGAGGTGATCGGGGCAGGCGCGTCGGAGTTTTCTTTACTTTTCGCATGCTCTGCCTCATCACCCGAAGAGCCTCCTTCTTCGATACTTGATCCGTCATCATTTTCCTGTACCGTCTCCTCCGTACTCCCGCTGGCGCTCCGCTCGACTGGTGAAGATGTGGGCGACGACGCTCGGTTTCTCGCTTCCTGGGGGCTATAGCCAACGTTGGCGAGAGCGCTGGAGATATTGGGAGCGACCGGTTTTCCAGAACGGACGAAGGCTGGAGTGGCGCTGGGCCCCTTGGAGTCGCGTGCAAGCTTTTCAACCTCGTTCCACCAGGCCGTCATATCGACGTGGGTGCGGGCTCGGAAGGCATAGGCAATTTCTTTGCCGCCGAACCTCAGTGAGCTCTTGAGCTTTCCTTCGATCGTCGATTTGATCGCCTTGTTGCCTTCGACTAAGAACTTGTGGGATTTGGAGGTGGCCTGGCTCGGAGAACTGGGAAAGGTGAAGTAAGAAATTACACCGCTTCATAGCGAGAAGAGTAACGGACCCTAGGGAGCATTCGGGGAGGAAGAGCGAAAAGATCGGCTTGATGGCATTCTCGTCGCTGGACCGACGCTCATGCAGGTAACCAGAAGGTGAAAGGACGTAGTACGCTTCGAAGGACAATATTAGCGGAAGCCGAACGAAAGCTGAAAATTGGACCCACCCTCTTTGTATGCCTTGGTGAATCGCTTTTTCCTTTCCATCGGGCCCTCTCTCATTGGAATAGTGGCGGGGTGGTTGAGACCTGGGAACGAGATTGCCTCGACAGTGCGGTACGGAGTGTTTGGGTCCATCAGGGATCCTTCTTGCGATGCGTACTAGTATTTCAGAACTTAGTGAAATAGAATCAGGTGGGCGGCGGGCATGACTCACAAACTCGTATTCGGCGGAAGGCTGGACGCGTTGAAGAGTATCCGCAATTTCCTTTTGTACTCGCTCCATACCAGTCAGCTGGAATGCTTTTGCTTCGTCGTAAAGTTTGCAAGCCGATTGAATCGATGTCGCAATCTTCTCCTCGAAGGATGGTTGCTCTTGCTGGAATTTGATAAGTGAGGTTTGAAGAGCGTCTGGAAGTGGTGAGACTGGTCAAGATACCGACCGAAAAATTACAAAAGGTGGATGTAGGAGGTTCAGCTCACTTTCTTTGTGGACCAGCTTGATGAGCTGGCTTAAGGTCTGGGCGTGGGTGATCACCGGGTCATCCTTCGCCATCATATGTTGCTCAGAGCTTTCGAAGGTTTCGATTCCCGTCTGGAGGTTTCCCATGTACTGAGCTCCGAGTGCACGCTTTTAAAGCGAAGTAAAAGGTCAGTCCACGTCACTAACATCTCTGCCTAGCTACTCACCTCTTTCTCGAGCTCAGCAGCCAGCACTCCAGCTTCCTTCTCGATAGCCAAAATCCTCGCTTTGAGCTCACTCCTCACCGACTGTATATTCGCGACGAAAATTAAGACTGTGGTAAAGATCAATCGGCATGTAAGGTTTGTGCTGACCTCAAATTCTGTCACGACAGTCTTGTCGAGCGTCTGAGCCAAAGTCGTATGCTGCTCCGCCAAAATCCTGGTCTTGTCGCGAACTTCATACAGAACCTCCTGCCAGCCACCTTCGCCCAGGAAATGATGACCCTCGTGGAATCTGCGCGGTGTGAGGAACGCAAGTCAGCGGTGCGTCGTTGACTTTTTGGTAGGATAGGGGTCGTACGGAACTTGAATTGTCTCCATTAGTCCCAGAGTTGACTTTGCTGCTGTCTTCTCAATCGAAGAAAGTCCCTTGTAGTAGTTCAACAAAGATTTCGCGATGTGCTGTGATTTTTTGTTAGCTCAGCTTCATTAAGTTGCGATCAAGCTGGCGCCCGACCTTCCATTGTTGAGAGCGGTCAATGAGGACTGCGAGAAAGTGGATGTCAGATTTCAATCCAAGAAGGAAATGCGAGCAGAAATGTACCGTCTACCGGGCCAATCTCGCCGGTCATCTTACTAGGTTGGTGACCGTGAGTCGGCTTCATCAAGCCGATGGTCTTGTGTTGGAGAAGGTGCGCCATATTGCTGATAGTAAGGGGTTAACAGAGTAAGTATGGAGGAAAGCCAAGAGTGAGAAAGTCGAAGAGGATTGTGGGAAGACGCGGTGAGTGACGTACTAGTGTTTGTCTCGATTGTACGATAACCAATCTTGCGGCAATTTTTAGCGCGACGCGTCCCAGGTGGGGAGCCGCTTCAGTGCAATGTACGTGGCGAGCAGGCCGAATCTACTTCCGCTTCTGGTCGATCCTGACTTCGCGCGTGGGCGCAAGCGAGAATGAGGCCGGCGCGTCGATAGTTGGCGAGCGTAATCGGAAAAGAGCTGGCGAGTCGTCAATTTCAGGCTGTCGTTCGCGGAGGGGCCGGTAACGACTCCTTCGATACAAAGCTTCTGATTCTGGTATTGGGTCGCCTTGCCCCTAGTAAAGAAAATCGCGTTGCTCAAACGCGCAAACTCGAGGAGTCTCTGCGACTGACCCACAGTCACGGTTTAGCTCAATTTGTCTGGGAGCTCGAAGTGAAGAAACAAATCCAGCCTACAATCGTGGAGCTTTTCCTCTTTTCTTCATCCCTCAGTCATTTCTCGTTGGCTTCTGATATGTTGCTGGCCGCGCCTCGCCAGTTCTCGCCACCAGATCTTGAACGAGGCCGGCGGTTATGGTCACGCCGGGCATAGATTTCCAGCGGAGGGCTTCACCAAGGGTATACAGGAGGTCCTTTTTGCCCTGTCCGCCCCGTCTCGTACACTGTTGATGCTGCTATTGAAGCGAACGCCCGAGTCAGCTCTCGCGGTGTGTGCGAAGGACGAGAGACTCACTGACACTTGCATTCTGTGCCTTCGCTTCACTAAACTCGTTCAAATACGCATGCCAGAAGGGAAGAAACAGGGCAGAGGGAGCATTGACAACGCGAGCCATGGGGCGGTTGAAAGTACAGCACCGCTGAACGGCGCCCCAGATGGCGGCCGTGCTCCTTTATTTTTCGGCGGTCAAGGGGAAGCTTTGTACAGGTTATTCCAGTGTATGCAAAGCAGTGGCTCGTGTGCAATGCGCATCGTGCGTCAGATAGCCGCCGCCCTGCAGTATTTCCAGCCCCCCAGGATCATAGAAAGAACTCAAGCAGCATGCACTCACGAGAGTCGTACGCTATCAACCGTCCCAATACAGCAACGGCACCACTCCTGGCGCCTACAGGCCTGTCCGCGGTGCGCACATCGAGTTCGAGAGCCTGAAGTGGAAGGTGTTGCTCCTTCCCCGTCTTTGTAGCGGGCGGTTCTGGAATGTGAAGAAGTACGGCAGTTGAAGTAGACACATTTGTAGGTCGGAAGAGTGTTTCTCTGGGAAGACGACACACCAAACGGGGAGACCTCACGGCAAGCGCGACAGGTGTGACGCTGAAATGAAACGGTTTCAAGCTGGCCGCCAATGACTTGGCTCCGCTCGTATTGTGTTTGAGCCTCACCCGTGCTTGTATTTGGAGCAGCACACTCCCACCACCAGCCACCAGCCAACCTCAACTCCTTGTTGCCGGAGATCGCACTTCCTCTGGTCACCGCGCCCTCGCTTTCTTCTCCCAGAGCCGCCCTCCGCTTGCACTCGAACCCAAAAGGGTAAACGCCAGCGATGGCACCCCCACCAAAGCCCGACATGTCGCAGTATGCGTATGCGAAGTAAGTGCAATGTCACCTTACGTCTGACGCGCCATCTGGGGCGACCGCTAACTGTTCACCTTGCTCCATCTCACTCCACCGCGCCTACACTCTCGCTCACTAATTCGCCACCCACTCTCACCTCGCCTAAAACAAACTTACATCGAATGTCAACTTTACAGCATGGTACGTTGATCTCCTTGTCAAGAGCTTGCCCTCACCAGTTCGCTGCCAGCACAGCCATCCGATTGCTAACTCGATTTGTCTTTCTTTCAGGCAAGTCTCGTCACAACAGCAGACAGATCGACAGTCACTCGCCGTGACAACGAACCAACAGGAGAAGCAGAGTCCCTGAAAGGTCGTATCGACCCAAAGTCGATGGGATCCCGCGCGTTCAAGGAGGATGTTGACCTCGAGGCAAAGCGAAAGCGTGCCGACAAAGAGCGAGAACGTAGGGAGAGGAAGGAGGAAGCTGCTGTAGGAGGATCGAAAAGGAAGGCTGGAGCTTCTGCCGTTAGGTATGGAGATGTATTGGAGGCGACGCAGGATCGTGAGTCGCTCCTTTTAATTCCTTTGCGAGGCTCCCTGTTCCAGATTCTCGTAAGGACTGCGTTTGCTGACCTGCACAATGCGATCTACTTAGTCGAGGGTCTCAATTACCGCCCAAGAACCGCCGAGACACGATCTGTCTACGAGCTCATGCTTTCCGCCGTCCACTCGTGCCTCGGAGACCAACCTCAAGACATGGTTCGATCAGCGACCGACTTAGTCCTCGAAACCCTCAAATCAGAGGATCTTAAGGACTTTGACAAGAAGCGCGAGATCGAAGGTCTCGTAGGGTCACTTAAGCCAGAGGACTTTTCCCAGCTCGTTTCTCTCGCCAAGAAAATCACCGACTACGGACAAGAAGACGAGAAAGGAGAAAAAGACGAGGAGGAGGAGAAGGCTGGAGCGATTGATGACGATGTTGGAGTCGCGGTCGTATTTGAGGACGATGATGAGTCGGACGCTTCGGACGATTTCGAGGTTCGATCCGAGTCGGAAGATGAGGAGGACGACCAGGTCGAAGGCGAGGATGTTCCAATGGACGATGCCGCTGGCTCAGACGACGAGCAGATTGTCATCGGTGGCGCTGGGTCATCTTCCAAGGCTAGCGGAGCCGCTACGACCGACGTCGTCTCGGCGCGAGAGATCGATGGGTTCTGGCTTCAGCGATTGATCGCTCAGTCTTTCCCGGACCCACTTGAGGCGGCAGAGAAGACCACCACCGCCATGTCCCTTCTTTCGTCGGAGGCCAACACTCGTGACGTTGAGAACTCCCTGATGGAGTTGACCGACTACGACAAATTCGCCCTCGTGCATGTTCTAATCAACAACCGCGAGAAGATCGTTTGGTGCACCAAGCTTGCCAGGAGTGACGAGGACGAGAAAGTCGACGTCCAGGTCGTCATGCGTGAGAAGGGGCTCGGATGGATTCTGAAAGAACTTGCCGGCGACAAAACCACTACCAAGGGTGGCAAGGACGTCAAGGCCGACCCTACTAGTTCCAAGCTCAATCTCGCTCCCGGTACCGTCGCCCCAGCGCCTCGCAAGACAGTCGACCTCGAGTCGATGGCTTTCTCGCAGGGTTCCCGCCTTATGTCGAACAAGAAGTGCAAGCTTCCCGAAGGATCCTTCAAGCGTACCAAGAAGGGTTACGAGGAGGTTCATGTGCCGGCACCGAAGCCCACCCCGCTGCAACCTGGAGAGCTTGTGGCCGTCGCAACTATGCCTCAGTGGGCACAGAAGCCTTTTGAGGGATTCCCCAACCTCAACCGAATTCAGAGTCGACTCTACCCTGTCGCTTTTGGCACCGACGAGCCTCTTCTCCTCTGCGCTCCTACTGGAGCTGGAAAGGTGAGCTCAATCTATGCCCTATTTCACAAACTACCGTGACTTAACGAGGCTTCTTCTCCAGACCAACGTCGCTGTCCTCACTATCTTGAGTGAGATGGCCAAGCACCGCGATGAGACCACTGGCGAGTTCCGTTTCGACGACTTCAAGATCGTCTACGTCGCTCCCATGAAGGCCCTCGTGCAGGAGATGGTCGGAAACTTTTCCAAGCGCCTTTCGTCTTACGGCATCGTCGTCAACGAGCTTACTGGTGATCGCCAGCTTACCAAGGCTCAGATTGCTGAGACTCAGATCATCGTCACGACTCCGGAGAAGTGGGATGTCATCACTCGCAAAAGTACCGATACCAGTTACACTGTCAGTCTTGTTTCCTGATTTGAGCCCATTTACTCTAAGTACTTAGGGATTCCACCTTCGCAGAACCTCGTCCGCTTAATCATCATCGATGAGATCCATCTTCTTCACGACGACCGTGGACCAGTCATCGAGTCCATTGTCGCAAGGACCATTCGTCGCATGGAGCAAACGCAGGAATACGTTCGTCTCGTTGGTCTTTCGGCCACTCTCCCCAACTACCGCGATGTTGCCAAGTTCCTTCACGTTAACCCTGAGAAGGGACTCTTCTTCTTCGACTCGTCCTTCCGCCCTTGCCCGCTCAAGCAGGAGTTCATTGGAGTTACCGAGAAGAAGGCCATCAAGCGATACCAAGTCACGAACGAGATTTGTTACGAAAAAGTTCTCGAGCACGTCAAGACGGACCAAATTATCATCTTCGTCCACTCGCGTAAGGAGACTTCCAAGACGGCCAAGTTCCTCCGCGATCTCGCCTTGGAGAACGACACGATCACTCAGTTCATTCGTGCCGAGCCCGGGATGAACGAGCTTCTCGCCGACGAAGCCGCCAGTGCCACCGACCCGAACTTGAAGGATCTCCTTCCCTTCGGATTCGGTATTCACCACGCCGGAATGAACCGAGTCGATCGTTCGAACGTCGAAGCTCTTTTCGAGAAGAACATCATCAAAGTCCTCGTCTCCACCGCGACCCTTGCTTGGGGAGTCAACCTTCCCGCCCACGTCGTTATCATCAAGGGTACTCAGATCTACAGCCCTGAGAAGGGTCGATGGGTCGAGCTTTCGTCGCAGGACACTCTGCAGATGTTGGGACGTGCTGGACGTCCTCAGTACGATACTTTCGGAGAGGGCATCATCATCACCAACCACTCGGAGCTTCAGTACTACCTCAGTATGATGAACCAGCAGCTGCCGATCGAATCGCAGTTTGTTTCGAAGCTCGCCGACAACCTCAATGCCGAGATCGTTCTTGGTACTGTTCGCAACCGAGACGAAGCCGTCCAGTGGTGCGTACCCTCAATTTTACAACGTTTGAGCCCACTATATTGACATACCTCCTGACTCCAGGCTCGGCTACACTTATTTGTACGTCAGGATGCTCGGCTCTCCAGCACTCTACAGTGTCAACCCGGACTACCGAGAGGACGACCCGCTTCTCATACAGAAGCGATCCGACATTATCCACACTGCGGCCGCCATTCTCGAGAAGTGCTCCCTTATTCGCTACGACCGAAGGACCGGTGTCTTCCGTTCGTCTCAGCCACTCCCAAGAGCGTCGATCGATGCTGATTCGTTACTACACAGAGAGCAATGAGCTCGGTCGCATTGCCAGTGGCTACTATGTCTCGCACACCTCGATGGGTACCTACAACCAGCACCTCAAGTCTGCTTCGGGTTTCATCGAGCTCTTCCGTGTCTTCTCCCTCTCTGAGGAGTTCAAGAACGTCCCAGTCCGCGCTGAAGAGAAGTGAGTCGCAGCCTGGTCTTGGAAGGCCTCAAACTTTTGCTGAATTCTCCTTTCACGTAGGCTCGAACTCGCGAAGCTGCTCGAGCGTGTCCCGATTCCTGTCAAGGAGAGCGTTGACGACCCGTCGGCCAAGATCAATGTCCTTCTCCAAGCCTACATCTCAAACCTTAAGCTCGACGGATTCGCTCTCGTCTCTGATATGGTTTACGTCACACAATCCGCCGGGCGAATCCTCCGCGCCATTTTCGAGATCTGTCTCAAGCGTGGCTGGGCCGCTCTCACTCACAAGGCCCTCGCCCTTTGCCAGATGGTCGAGAAGCGCATGTGGGGATCGATGACTCCACTTCGTCAGTTCAAGGGTATTCCCATGGAGATTGTGCGTCGTCTTGAGCGCAAGGAGTTCCCTTGGTACCGCTACTTCGATCTCGAGCCTGCAGGTAAGTAAAGAGGAAGAAGCTTGGTTGATCCTCGCTGAGAATTTTCAACGAATTGCAGAGCTCGCCGAGTTGATTGGTGGAGACCCCAAGGCTGGACGTCTTGTCCACAAGTTTGTTCACCAGTTCCCCAAGCGTAAGTTTTATCCCCTCAGACCTGCCTTCCGACGCAACCTGACATTTCTCACGACCACAGTCGAGCTCCAAGCTGCCGTCTCGCCCATCACCCGCTCCCTGCTCAAGATCGAGCTCACCATCACCCCCGACTTCCAGTGGGACGAAAAGGTTCACGGCACTGTCGAGGCTTTCTGGATTCTCGTCGAGGACGTCGATGGCGAAATTATCCTCTTCCACGACCAGTTCCTCCTTCGTCAGCGCTACGCCGAGCCCAAAAACGGCGTACCGCAAGAGTCGTACATCAGCTTCACCGTGCCGATGCTCGACCCCCTCCCCCCCAACTACTTCATCACTGCCATCTCCGACCGCTGGCTCCATTCCGAG
>JASZXU010000789.1:0-14130 GCA_035521515.1 Phenoliferia sp. Uapishka_3
CCACCACCCAGCTTGGATGAACGAGTAGTCGGCGCAATAGTCCTCAGTATCGAGCCTTACGCCTATTCAGCACCGACTCCTCCAGAAAGAATAGGAAAGGAAGCGACTCTAAAGT
Source organism: Phenoliferia sp. Uapishka_3 (assembly GCA_035521515.1). Taxonomy (NCBI): domain Eukaryota; kingdom Fungi; phylum Basidiomycota; class Microbotryomycetes; order Kriegeriales; family Kriegeriaceae; genus Phenoliferia; species Phenoliferia sp. Uapishka_3. The sequence goes on from JASZXU010000789.1 coordinate 116, forward strand.
TCCTGTGCACAGATCGAAGCTCGAAGGGGGAGAACGTCGGTGGGAAGTTGTTGGAGTTCGCGAGAGAGGAATGTAGGAGGAGGGGGATTGAGTGGTTGAGAGGAGATTGTTATAGGAATGATAAGGAGGAGCAGGATAATTTGATAAAGTAAGTCGTGCTTGCAGGTGGAAGAACTTCGAGGAAGTGGGGAGAGCTGATTGTTTTTTGGGGTTTTCAAGATGGTACGAGAAGCAAGGCTTTGTGAGGGTCGGAAAGTTTGAGGTGCCGGATAAATGGGAGAAAGGTTTGCTGTTCAAAGGTCACTTTTATGAAATGAGGCTGTAGAGCCATGGGCAATGAAATCGTAAGTGACTTTGCTCGGCTTTTCAGTCGCGGACAGCACTGACTTTTACCTTTCGGACACAACAAGGTGATCAAAAGTGGAGAAAGTCAAGTCCGATCAGTCGCAAGCGTCCGTGTCGTACAGATCCTTTGTTGCGGGATGTCCGCGAACGGTAATTTGGACCCTAGGTGCGGGGCGTTGCTATCCAATTTCCCTCCACCTTTCCTACCACCTCCGACTCCTCCTACTCGAAGCTGGGAAATGAATCCCGAAGACGACGATTACGAGACCCAAGTTGAGCAAGGCACGGCTCTCGCTCCTCGCAAACCCACGACGAGTTCGTCAGTCCGACTCAGAAGACAAGGCGACACCGAACGCGGGCCAGAGACTCTACACGTCTTCAAAACCGGTAGCTTCTTGTCTCGGGACTCTTTCATCACTGGTGATGACAAGGACGTGGTCGAGTGCGTGCTCCGTGGACCCCCTTCGTCCCATAGTCGTCGCTGCAGGAAAGCTCACGCCACGGAATGACCCGCCCTGTCGCGGTTAGGTACTACCTCGAATACCCTTTTCAACCCTTTGGTGGATGGAGCTTGAATCTTTATCGCAACGCAAAAGGAGGTCCACTTGTCTGCAAGATGGAATGGATTCGAAAGGGTACAGACAAGATGATCCAGTTTGTCATGGACGACGGGCATCGAGTGCTCGACAAGGCTGGGCGGATTTCACCCTGGTTGCCGGCAGCATCGTATGTGGGTAAGGAGCTCTATGAGTGGAGGCAAGATGGCCCACTCTCCAGGGACAAGTGGACGCGTGGGTTTAAATGCCTCATGGAAACGCAAACTCGCACTGAATACTGTCCTTTGAGACAGTACTCTATTTCATCAATAATCACACCGCAGCGACCTGGAGGAAAGACACAATGTCGAAAAGTGAGGAACTGCTGCTATCGTCATCGAAACAGGACAAGGAGTTCATTCTTGCGACTAGTCTCGCTCTCGAAGGTAAGGCACCTCAGGCCTCACATCCCAAACATCTGAGTGCGTTCTCGTCTGATCCCTATGCCTCTTATATAGTGGTGTCGTGCGTTTGGAAAATGAGTCTTTGTTGATGAGGTCTCGTGATGTGTGGCGAACGGAACGTCGCACTTTGGGCGGGCGAGAAGACGACCGCAACGACAATTGGGAAGAATGTGATAGAGCACCTAGTTCTCACATCTCGTCCGGAATTGTCCTTTTCCTTTCTGATGGAAAATCAATGTTGTAAAATCGCTGCGAGGAAGGACTTGGGAAGGAGGCTTGTCCCATCACCCGCTGACTCACGCGAGGTGTCCTTCGGCGTCAAAGCACTGAGCTCATCACTCGCATCTCTTTGACCTCGGTGAATCCCACCTTGTTCAAGCTGGACCTCTATTACTCGCTTGGCTTTGCTTGGCTTCTCAGATGGAACCCACAACTGAACCTGAAGTTGTTCAGCATCCCATCCCGCCTCCGAGACGGTCCACCACTCTCTCAACGATTCGGAGGCGACCCGCCGGAATCTCGATCAAGCGCGGAGCAGTGACTTATCACGTTCAAAAGGTCAAAGGATTCTTTTCGAGCGACTGGAAAGTCACCAAAGCCAGCAACGATGAGGTCTTGTGAGTGATCTCGATGCTGGTCGCTCGGAGTTGTGGCTTACCACCGTCGGTGTCACCGAGGTAGATACTACCTCGAATCACTCTTCAAGCTTTTCGGAGCTTGGCGGTTGAAGCTGAGAAGAGGAGGAAAAGACGGTCGAGTCATTTGCAAGATGGGGTGGGTGCAGCAGGGGTCGGACAAGATGATAGTGTTCATGATGGACAGCGGACGTTTCTTCGCTTTTGGGGAAGATGGAAAGATCTCGGCGTGGGAGCCAGACACACTTTATATTGGCGAGCCTCGATGGCAGTGGAAGGCAGACGGCGACTATTCCAGCAAAAAATGGACCCGTCAGTTCGCTGTCTCTTTCATGGCGAAACCCATCTGCGGGTTGTGGGATCGGGGCTGATTCGTCGACTTGTTGCAGTGTTGAATACAAAGAAAACTCAAGTGGTGGCCACTTGGAGGAAAGATGTCCTCGCGAAGAGGAATGAATTGCTGGTGTCACCACTTTACGTCGCAGACACGGAGCTCATTTTCGCGACTAGCCTCGCTCTCGATGGTGAATGCATTCCAGAGACTATTGATGCTCTGAGAAACTGAATTCACCCGATTCACAGAATGGAATCATGCCTTTGGGTAGCGATTTTTTTGGAGCTCATGGGGCGCGACGTCGACGCCTCAAACAGCAAATTTTCCTCTCTGTCGCGATCTTTTGTCAATTTGCATATGCGTTTCATACTACATAGGTGACTGTCCAATCGTATACAATAGAGGAGCAGCAGCAACCAGGATTTATTTTAGGGTCAAATATATGAGTCGAGGCGACCGCGCTTACTCGGGCGTCCCTGTTCCTCATCCTCGTCCTCATCCTCGTCCTCATCCTCGTCACTGTCTGTACAGTCATCATCGGTGTCCAGATCGGATTCTTGCTCGCTATATTCCTCCCGACTGTCACGCTCTGGAAAATCAAGGAAAGCTCCAACCTTCCCCGTGCCAAAGCCGATGCCTTTGCCCTCGTACTTGCGAACCAGTGTCTCAATCCGGCACAACTCCAATTCTCCAATTCCCAGCAGCTCTCCACCATACCTGGCGAAGTCGATTGTCTCAAGTCTTGTGGATCGAGTGCCGTAGGTTTGCTTCATCTGTGAACGACGACGCTCGTACGCCCCAAGAGCAGAGAGCATCGCGGAGAGGTCGGTCGCGTCCATGGCGTCGTGCCGACGACGGAGGATCGCGCGAGCCGTGGTGCCGAGATCCGGTTTTAGGTACTGCTTGTAGATGATAGTAGGTAGTTCGTGGAGAGAGGTTGGGAGGACGAGAAGGTCGGGGTTGATCGGCTTGCGCTGCGCAACTAGTGCATTCGCGGCGTCGTGGTCCTGAAGATACAGGCGGAGCATGGCACTCGGGTCTGCATTCATCCGTGTTGTCAGCACTTTTTCAGATCATTGAGAATTGAAAACGTACACCAGCGAGCCTCTTGAGTGACTAAAAGTTCCTCTTCCTCCCTGAGCGTCTTCTCTCGCGTTCGGTTCCCCTTCGCCTGCTTTCGGATCTTGCGCATCTCAACATCGCCGAACGCTGTGCCAGGTAAGTAAGCCTTCATCGAACTCGCAAAAAAAAAAGCGTACCTCGTGTAATTGACCTCAACTGCTCATACTTCTTGTCGTCGGAGATGTCCTCGTGGCAAGCATTTGAATACTGCTGCAGCTTATCCAGGTCTTGCTTCATTTTATCCATGTCTCGCTTCATTTTATCCATGTCTCGCTTCAGCACCTCCAAACTCTTCCTCTGTACCACTGCCTCCACCTCCAGCGCGGTCAGCCTTCCGTCCTGCGCCAGCAGCAGATGCGTCAGTCATGTGCTTCATCATGACTCAATTCAGTGGCAGCCTAGAATGAAGTGGGCGTACCCGGACCAGCTCCCTCGAAGACGCATTCAGACTCACAGTCATGAATACAGCACTCAATCCAGTAAAGCTGACGCCAGTTCGAGGTGTTGAAGCGAAAAGCCCAAGGACCAGCGGGACGCTTTCAGAAGGTATAGGTTGTCCAAAGTAGCCTGAACTGAGCTCCGTATGTATGCGAATGGAGTGTTGATCTTTGATGGTGTGAGCGAGGACAACCACATTGTGTGAACGCGAAATTGACGAGCCGGCTACTCCGAGGAAAGGCATGTGAAATTGAGTGCTGCACGTAAACAAATATTGATCTCTTTTGATCCAAAGCTGTGTACTTGACCAATACCTTTTCCTTGTTTTGTTTTTGTCTCTGCTTCTGCTGAGTTCTGCTGAGAAAAGATATATTTGAACAAATATTTGCATCATCCGTTCGCCGTCGCCAACAACAGTCTCAAACTGCAGCCGACACTGCCGCTGTTTTCCCGTGCCGGAGGGATCTAAAAGTCTGCATTGTGGATCTTGATCGAAGGGTCCACTTAGCTCCGGCTCATGTAGCAAAAGAAGCTGCGCTGTTCGCTTCAAGTTTCGCAACGTCGCCTTCGCGGACGGCACAGCGCGCGCACTCTTGCTTGCTTACAGCATAGAGACCCGCCACGAAAGTCATTCGTACAGATAGAATAGAAGCAACAAGGCTATAGCTTTGCTCCATATGATCGAAGAGCTGGAATTGGCGAGACTGACACCCTCCGCTGTCGTCAAGTCCTGGTTGATCTATGTAGTTGGTTATGATGTGGACCTAATACCTCCCACGATATCAAGTCCAATGTCGGCGGTTCGATCCCGCCACTGGGAGTAATAGCCTTTGGTTTGGACATTGTTTGACCACCTGCTAAACCTTTTGTTTCTCCCGACTCTCAGTGCCGAACTTCAGAAACATGCACCCAAATCCAAGGTGTCATTTTTTTTGTACTCTCTCATCTGTAATGATATACTTCTTTGAGTCTCAAATAACATGCCGGAATTTCACACTTTCGAGTTGGCAGTTCTGATATTGCGACTATTTGATGGAATGGAGTGAAATGCAGCCTCTAAGCTTTCGGAACAATTTTCCCCAACACTCCTGGACGGACGATACCTGAGTACACGTTCCTTTTCCGCCTTTTCTCATTAAAAGCTCTTATCTCAGTCTACCAGGCAACTCAGCCACTCCTTCCAATCAGGTATCGCCTGCTCTCCATCTTTCGAACCCCCGGAAAATGGCGCTAACTTCATTCTTTGTGTCCACTGTTTGTGCAGGTTGACCGCGGGCGCGCATATCCATTGTACTTTCTCCATCACTTGGAGCGCCAGCAGCCTTTCCAGTTCAAATGACTGCTCCTTGAGCGGTGCTCCCTCCCTCCACAAATACTCGCCCTCGATAAGTCGCAGAGTGGTCACTGTCGCTGGAGACGGAAGGGATTGGCCGATTTCGGAGAGGCGTTCGGAAGTTGGCGTCAGGAAATTATGCAAGGTGAGTACTTTGATTGCAGTACAAAACCGCAGGAGAGCCGAGATGGACGGTGGAATTGGGTGGCCGAGGGATAAGCTGAGGTGGGTGAGGTGGCGAAGGTCGGGCACGGTGGAGGGAATCCATGGAGGATTGTTTCCGGGCTTGAGAAAGATGAAGGAAAGAGAAAGGAGCTCAGAAGAACAGGTCGGTGTGAAAAGGGCGTCGAGCAGCTCCGGGGGTGGGTTTCCAGGTGTTCGCAGAGTGAAGTGGTTGAGGGAAAATTTTAGCTGGGGTATTTCGTGTGGCCAGATTCTTGCGAGGCCTGAAGCTTGGATGCTCAGCTGCTTTAAGTCTTAATTTTCAAAATATCAGCACCTCTTTATTGAGTCGAGAAAGTTAAAACTCACTTTCCAACGCTGGATGGGAGAGGAGGTCCCATCCCGGTTCATTTTGGAAACCGAACCCGGACGAGTACTCACTCGGATTGAAGTAGCGATATCCACCCCAATCCCAGACTCCTTGTACCCTCTGACATATCTCCAATTCTTTCACCTCACTCAATTGATCAAGGATTCCTGTCACGAATACCCCCGTTACCCACAATCTCTTGACTCGTGGACTTTTGACTTCAGAGCCCAGCCACCGATCCATAGAGAGCGTACGACGTTGATGTCGATAATATTCTCCATCGTTCCGACTTCGATTTTTCTGGCCCGGGTGTGTAAAGTCCAGATACCGGAGGAGTAACTCCTGGGATGGGGCGCAAAAAGCACTACAGACAAGGGAAGTTGCGAGGAGGTCTGAGGGCTGAAGGCGTTCCCCCCAACACCGAGTTTTTGAATTCCACTTCCATCGGATATGCGGCTCTTTTGGTATGAGCTCCTCGAGGATTGCGAGGATTGTTTCTTGGGCGAGCGACTGGATGGTCGCCATGGCGTGAAGCAAGAAAGGATTGAGGAGAAAGGGAGAGGTGGCACTTGAATTTTGAGTTGGCGTGTGATATCGTATTTCACTCATTTTTCAGGGAACAAGGTTGATCATTCCAAGATTCCATTTTCCAAAACTGGTTGGAGGCGGGCAAAAGCTCTCGAACATCCTTGCAAATCAACAAAGGCTCTCAGAAAATGTTGGAACATACTTTGAAAAAGATGAAGAGTTCTACGAAAGTCTTTGCGCTCCGAAGACCTACTGGCCCTGCAGATGTGCGTTGAATCCTTGAAAGAAAATGTTATGCAGGCAACCCCTGAAAGGACTTCACGCGCGGCGCGACTGCTTTTTTTCCCTCTGACTCTACACTCCACACCCTCACCACCTCCCAGAGAACAAGATTGCCTCACACGAAACCCCAATGGAGCCCGTCACATTGAAATCTTGTCCCAAGTACCCTCGCAAAAAGCGGTCACGTGTTGACAGCGCTAGGAGGGTTGTCATCGACCTCACCATTGATTCCTCGGCGAGTGACTCCGACAGCCCTCCAAAGAAGACTGCCGCAAGGAAGATACTCCTCCTCTTGCCATCCCCTCCACTGCAGCGTCCAACCCCACGACCGAAGCACAACGCGGAGACTAGTGCGCGGGGACACGCTGCGCAACTCAATGAGATACGGGAGGTCAAGAGGAGGGAGTGGGAGCTCCACCAGAAGGTTGGGAAAAAGGATGGCTTGGTCTTCAAAGTTGTGATGGATGCTCAAGGGCGCACACTTGCTGGGGACGAAGACCGGGACAATCTGATGCAGTGAGCGCAGATATGTTCGGGGCGGGAGAGTTCCACTGACGTTTGGGTATAAAATCAAGCTTGGAAAGGGTCAAAGATGTATTCGGCGCGAGTGGCACTGACCTAAACGGGAATTGGAGATTCAGTGGCGGAGGGCGAGGAGGCTTCAAGATCAAGACAGGTACATCCTCCCCTTTTCCCACTTCCTTTCTATTTCAACACTAGTTTCAATTGCTTACTCACAGTCTTTCACAGTGACTTATTTCATAAATCACGAGCTAGAATGCAATTTTGAGGAGGCGAAACAGGCCTTGATTCGTGCCAAAAGACCGTGCGAAGAATTGACGTGAGTTGCTGGTCCTGTGAGACCTCATCTGTTCTGGAACTTGTTGATGACATCAAGTCGTTTGCAGGCTATTCCATGGAGCGCAGCAAATGAACGTTGATCCTATCCTTCGTGTGCGTGCAGACCCATTGTCGTGTTTATAGCGACGTCTGACCCGTAAGAACTCCAGGATGGATTCCGCATTGGGGGAGTTGATACCTTAACAAAGCATGGAGCGTAAGCAATGTCCTTTTGATAAGTCATCGGCACCTCTGCTGACAGGTACAGAGATATAGAGCGCGTGGTACTGGGGTATATCTCGCGAAAAATCCTACTCTCAGCGCTAGCTATTGCATCGACAGCAACTTCATGTGTAAGCAAGGATAACCAATGCATTCTTTTCTCTGTGACGTGAATTAACTGCTGTTTACTTGCCTCCCTCGGTAGTTGCTTGCCGAGTCATTCCAGGCAAAATCACAACCATTCGTAAGTTGCACCCTCTTTGGGTGATATGAAGATTGTAAACCCACTTCTTCTTTCATGCCAGCCATGCACGGAACACCCCTCGGGGCGGGAAAAGATCCCTTTGACTCCTACTTCACGTCGGATCTTGTTGGTGCAGGAGCCGTTTACGTACGTTACTGCGTTTCCAACTCAAGTCCGACTTGCTTGCATTCAAGCTTATACAGCCATTCATCCTATGAGCAGGTGGTGAGAGATGCTCGGCTTGTGAGTTCTGTTTGACCCTTACAATGCATAGCTTCGGCGACTAACACATCGAACGCCCTCTTCCCAGGTCCTACCGTTCGTGCAACTTTCTTGATTCCTTTAAGTCCTTCTTCCAACTGAAACCGTTGATCTCAAACTCAGATGCTACCTTGTGGAATTTTCCGGTGGTCTCCATAACTCCAAGTTTGGTAATTCTGATGCAGCCGTGCTCGGCGGTCTTGACGCTGAGTATTCGGGAGACTCGGTCGTGCTCAAAGGCCCTAGGAAGCCGGATGCACATCGCGCTATAATCAAGGCGGCTGGATACGGCTCGGAGCTGAGTTGAGTACAAGCGTTCGAGAGAGGGAGAGCGAGGGTATACACGGGGCATTGCAAATTCACGAAGCTTCTGCATGCTCAAAATTCTCTCTTTCAGAATCGGGATTGCTTCTCTTGTGCAAGCGCTAAACCTTACATCAGCCTGCACGTGGATCACAAATCAAATGTACGGATCTCGAGCCTCGTACTGTAACCGTCGCCTTCCGGCCCGATACCTCTTACTGGAGAGGTGGGCAAAAAGAAGCCCGTATGGAAGATTCCTTGAAGGTGTACACAAAAGCTGGTTTCATTTCCTAGTGAGCCCCCCTAGCCGCACCCATCGGGACTTTATTGTCGTAGCTCAACAGCAAGTCCAACCCGCTGGTGGCGAACCAGGTTACTTGAACGAGTGCTAACCCCCCTGCATTGTTCTGAGCCTCTCTCCGGCGTCTGTAAACATTCGAGTCTAGATTTTTTAGATATTTATCCTAGGCCGCATCAACCAACTATTCCTCCTCCGACACCTCGCGACTTCGCTGGTCCGCGAAGCCTGCCCGGCGGCATCAGTGGGCAGCCACATTTTGATTCACCTTATTTAAATTACAGCCGCGAGTTCGCTTGTCTGATCAACAAAAATCAAGTATGTAATTTCCTCGAATCATGTGCTCAAAGCAAGGCCAAACACAACCCTGCTAGCGAAACGCACGGCAAAAGTGTCTGCTTCTGTGCGTCCGCGCACATTGACTCGCTTCAAAACCAGCGACAACAGCAGTCTATATCAAGTGAGGAGCCTACATACAACCGAGAAAGTACCTCTCAACCTCAGCGCCCAAAACAAACTCTGGACTACCCCCTCCAGCTTGCTTCAGCCAACCCTTCCCCTTCCGCAACCTCTGTGCAACTTACCGTCGCCTGTTCTGGCTCATCCCTACTCCTCTACGACGCCGAATCCATCCCCGGAGCTCTCAGAGTACACCTCGGGGCCTCCGAGTCTTCACAGGCAGTGGGTGCGTGCTGGGTGAGCGACTTGACTGGGATACGTTTGAGGCGGAGTTGGTAAAATGATCGGAAGCTCTATAGGGCTTGAAACCAGCAGTAGGAAGATGGAGGTAGTACTGCTGCGAAACATCGTCCTGGGTTGTTGTTATTGGTCGCTGCCCAGATGTGCACTGTGAGCGGGGGTTGAATACAGTGGAGGGCCGCAAGGAGACGCTTTGGGTCAGCAGATTGGAGCCAGAAGGGTCGATGGGACGTCTCTCCTGTGATCGAGAGAGAGCTTCAAGTCACGCCTTCCGGACAGTAGGTGCCGAGTTGCGCTGTTGGCAAGACTTCAGATGCAACGTCAGAGCCATGACCGCTTTACGAACGAATATTGATGAGTCGCTTTCAGATCAATAGGAAACATTTCCGTTCAAGGACACGACTAGCAGTGCGACAAATTTATAGACACACAACGGAAACCAAGAACGTCAGAGGAACCGGTCTGCGTCCCACGTGAGCATCACATATTCCATTGTTGATGCAAAGGCCTTCGTTCGAACTCACCTTTTGCTGATTCAGAAGTCAAGAACAGAGCTCATGGAAGATAGCAAGTCTCAGCGGCCAAATCTCGACCAGCTCCCCCCACCTCCAACTGAAAGATGTGCGGGCACCGGATGTTCCGCGACTCGTGAGCGACATGGATTTGCGTAAATCTCAAAGAAACTTAAGCATCTCCTCTTAGATTCAGAAGGGAGCACAAAAAAAGCTTTGCTGCGATGTTCGAAGTGTCTAACCGCTGCTTATTGTACGAGAGAAGTGCGGAACGTTCTTCGGCTTATCCTGATCCCGCTCATCTCTCGCTCCTTATCAAAGTGCCAAAAAGGAGATTGGAGTCGACATAAAACAGCCTGTCAGTTTCAGGTACGGCTCCACTCGAAAGCGCAAGGCCTGCGCCGGAAAATGTATTTTTTCACTATCTAACGGTTGACCTTTTTTCCTTCGTATCCAGCAAAACTCCGCCACGACCCTTGAAAGTGGGGCTCTGATTTACCCACTCGACGCGATTGTTGTGCAACAAGCACGAGAGTACTACACTCAAATACACAATGACCTCATTCCCCACCTCTACTCTCCGTATCGCGTCGACGACCCGTCTTCCACCATCGCCCTGAACTACACCGTCTTCATTGACGTGGAGTTTTTCCCCTCTCGTATGGGCACTCACTCTGTCCGACAACAGTTCAGCCCTATATTCATACGCCTCTTCTCGCACGCCGACGCCGTTGCTTGGATCTGTCGATCACGCATGGGACCCGAGCATGCTCGATATCGGGAGGAGCTGCTCTACCACATGGGCGTCGAGGGAATGAATGAATACAATGGCCTGAGAGACATACCGGAGGAAGATGTGCGGTGTGGAGTCTGGCTCTGCATTCACCCACCGTTGGGAGTGCCAGGCCTGTCGGGCGCCCTTGAACTTATAGAGGCGGCGGTTCCGGTCCAGAAAACGGATCTGAAAGAATGGAAGGGAGGAGATAGAACGCCCTGGAAGTTTGATGAGAGGTGGAAGGAAACTTTGATGGAGAGGCTGAAGGGAGACCCGATGACTCGGAGGGAGTACTATGCGATGGAGAAGGCCCAGAGGGGCCTTTCTTCATAATCGACGTCTAGTCATCTGGGGCGTGTGGATTTTCGCTCTACTTGTCAGGGCGGACAGGCGGTTAAGAGGCAACACGATGAATGTTTGCCGCGCCGTTCGCGCAATGTGAGCTGTTTTTTCGCTTGAAGGTCCTAAGTTGTCGTTTCAACTGATGCTTACTCGAACTTCTTATGCGAAGCTTGGAAAGGAAAGGCATTCGACGCGACTCCATATCGAACCCAATTAGAACTCAATTTCACCCTCGACTCATTCGTCGCCTACCCCACGCCGACGCCATTTCTCAACACTGCGACCAACATCTGACTGGACGGGAATTAGAAGAAGACAAGGAGGAAAGGCTGGCAGTGATCACTCAGGAGGGTTCAAATGAGCTGCATGGGCTCAAGTACGTCCCCAATGATGCCGTACGGTGCGCGGTGTTGTTCGCACTTTTTCCGCCTGTCGGAATGCTCGGTTTCTCGCAGGGCCCCTACGTTACGATGTCACCGATGACGATCGAGAAGACAGGACCAGGCATGCAAGGGGGGCAGAGAAGAAAACCGAAGTATGATGAGAATTGGGAGGAGTCTCTTTTGGCGTGCTTGAGGGGGCCGCCCAAAACGAAGGAGGAATTGGAGCATATGGAGCGGGTACAGAAGGGTTTCTATGCCTGACAAAAAGCGCCACTAGACAGCTGTTCAAATCTTGTGTGCCACCGATTGCCATCAGTGATAATAAGCTGGTGATTCCAACATTTCCAAAATGTGCTCTGATCACTCGATGCTACGCTGCCCTACTTGGCGGCTAATATCTCCATCCAGCATCTCCACATCCCCATTCGTCACCACCACCGGCGGTAGTACAGTTCTCTTCGACGGCGGCGTCCCGGGCGGCGTGTCTCCTCGCGCGACCGATTCCAATTCCAGCTCCGGCTCAAGTGGCGTCTCTCCTCCTACACTAGTCGCCTCCGACCTCGAAAATGGTGTTCTCGGAGTTGCGTCTGGTAATCTTGGGGTAGTCGAAGGAGAAGGAGTGGTGATTGCGCCAGAAATCGAAGGAGTTGCAGGAGCGGATGCAGAAGCGGAAGTGGATGATTTGGAATGGGAAGGTCGACGCTGGATAAGTTTTTTGACCCAATCTTTTGTGAAAGATTTGACTTTGGCGGCTTTTTCGGGAGAGAGTCGATCGTAAGGTTCGTCGTGATAGTTGGGGTGTTTCTTCTCTTTGTCGCAGAGAATGGTGGTGAGCTGTCCAGTCAAAAGAAAAGATCAGCATTCCAACCAGCCGTCCTTCCTGAACACAGGAAAGAAAGATAGAAGACGACTCACCTCCCTCGCCCTCTTCTTAAACTGATCCCCCTCCAAATACTCCTTGTACTTACTCATAGTACTCACCACAATAGCCGAAAACAATCCCATAACCCTCTTATCCTTACTCGCCCCAACCTCAGCCCTCTTCTTATCCTTCTTCCTCCTCTCCTCCTCCGCTTTCTGCTCCCTCTCCTTCTCCGCCCTAACCTTCGCTTCGGCCTGAACTTTCGCAATAATACTATTCACATCCAACGTGGCGTTCGAATTCGACTTTATCGGTATCGCAGGTGCTGTCGGTGGATCCCGCGTCGATTGCATCGTGACCATATTTTTATACCAAATCTTGTTCGTGCGTTCGTCGCGCGAGACCGACCAACCTGGTGGAACGGGAGGGAGAGGAAGTGTAGAGGCGGCCCAGACTGTCGCTTCGGGTTTGATGAAAACTGGTCGGAAAGGTTCGGGAGAGAAAGAGTCTTGAGGTGTGTCGTGGACTCGATGGCGCTTGGAGAGGGATTCAATGGAGATGTCGGCGCTGCGTTTGTTGAGGCCTGAGGTATTCGGGTCTTTGGCAGCTCGGGGGATTCGGTAGCCAAGAGTGAGCTCTTCCCAGTCGGCGAGGAGCTATGGGCAGGCATCTCGGTGAGTCAAAGCTTACCCGGGGAGGAAGGAGAGGTACGAACAGATGTGGAAAGCTCGACAATCTTCGGCTCATCTTCCATCTCCGAACATAGCTTCACGGGCGCCTCGATCTTTGAAGATTCGACCTTATTTCGCGCTGAAAGTGGCCATCCTTTCAGAATCTCGAGAGCCTGTCGGTGTGGATAGAAACATTAGCATTGTCATCAGGCTTATAAGAACGGAAGACAAACTTGGATAATAATCGAAACATCGGTTGGATACTCTACGAGAATATGACTCATGAGGTTGAAACCATGAAGTCGCAGTAATTGTCGCTGAACGTCTTGGTCCTCAGTCATCTGCGGCGTCACGCGAATTCAGCACCTCAAACCCTCTCTCTACTCTTGTGAAGCCCAAGCGTACATTGATCCTCGTAAGAAGTTTCTCCAATATCCGCTTCGTCGTTAGAGCTTGCCGCACCGCCGCCGAAACTTTTGGTACTTCGTCGAACTCGATCGGTTTGAGGAGCGGCTGTCGGAAAGGAAAAGGAGAGAGGTCGAGTCAGGGCAATATGAAGCAAGAAGAAAGAAAAGCTCGGCTCACAATAAAGTCGTCGTCAAGTTGTTTACCCTTCTTCTTCTTGGTCCCTCTCAACCCGAGCGCCTCTACCTCATCCGTAATTCCCAGCGCTGTCACCAAAACGCATCAGCGCCTCTTCCTCTCCCTCCCTGAAGGGAAGAACTCACCATCCAAATAAAGATCATCCATTCCCCCAATATCCGTCTGCGTCTTGCCCCCAATAAATCCCACACAATTCGGTTCTCCACAATAACATTCCTGAGCCGTATGACCATACCGATCAACATTATAATTGAACGTCAATTCCTCATCTTTCTTGATAGACCTCTTGGTGAAGATTCCCATTCGCATTTTTTTGCCAACGGTCCATTTTGCGACGAAACAGTTGGGGTTGCAGGAGTGGTTTAGGAAACGGCCGAGTCCGCCTTTTTTGGTCGCGTCGATGAACTGGCGATAAGCGGGTTGTCAGTGGAGGCCGGGGGAGGGAAGGAAG
>JASZXU010000790.1:0-11073 GCA_035521515.1 Phenoliferia sp. Uapishka_3
GCTCAGGCCCCCTCTAGCGAGCCCGCCGCCGCCCACGAACCTCCTCCCTCTTCTTCTTCTACCTCCACCATCCCCGCTAGCGACGAGCAAACGAGTTTGCAGAGCAGTCTAGGTCGAGGCGTTCCTCCTCCAGCAGCCAATCCGCGCAGCATGACCTCTGCTCCTCCGCCGTCCAGTTCTCAACCCTCGACCACCTTTTCCTCTCCTGCTCGACGAACGACTAGCTCCATCTTGCAGAATCCTCTTCCACTCGTTAACACGACCCGAATCTCTTCGTACGCCGCACGCCCGGACAACGAGTCGATTTACTCTGAAGACGACGGAACCGACTTCAGCGATGCGGGAAGGCCCCCGAGAGCATCTTCAAGTGCCAGAGGATCATCAGTTGTCGGAGGCGAGAGCACTGGAGGTTCGGGTCTCAAGGGCAAAGGACTCGCAGTGAGAAGCGCGAGCCAGAATCCGCGGAGCAGATCAAGAGCTAGAATCAGCCGAGTTGTCGACGACGACGACGATGATCCAAGTGAAGGCGCCATGAGAAGAACGATGAGCCCTGTTGGTGGCAGATCAATGAACCCACCACCGCTGGATGAAGATGACGAGGTCGAAAGAAGGGACCGTGGCGAGGAGCTTGTGCGTCAAAGGATGAAGGACCGCGCCAGACTGAAGAAGGTCGGTACTGTCAGGCTTTATTCCAAGCTTTTTCATCACTAATTACTCGAACTGGTGGTCATCAGGAAGCAGAAAAGGCCAGCAAGAAGCGCGAATCGGACGCTCGCGCCGCTCGATTGCATCGCGCGTCCTCTTACGCCCCTACAACACCCGGACTCGACCAAGACCCGGCTTTCCCAACAGATCGTTCTGTTTCGGGTGCAAGCTCCGCCACTTATGCTGCAGATCGACCTCCCGGTGGCAATCACCCTTCGCCTCGGTCCCGCGACGCCTCCGTTCTTCGCCCTGTTCACTCTCGCGAGCAGTCTCGGTCTGGCCTTCGCGACAGCGTTGCTAGTAACGCTACTGAAATTGCGGGATACAGTACCGATACTGGAAGAGACACTATTCGTCCAGGAGGCCTCTCGACTTCGACTTCGCCTGCGGCGTCTGACGCTTGGCCGCACAGCCCTGCGACCTTCAATCGAGGAACGAGTTACGCCTCTTCGGTGCGGAATGACGACGAGGATGATAGTGGCTTTACAGATAGGCCGCTGTCCAGGGCTGGTCACGAGAGCATTCGCGCATCGGAGGTTGAGGACGCGGAGGAAGAGGAAGAGGGAGACATGGAGGACGGAAGCGACGATGAAGACATGGAGGATCAAGGCGAAGTCGAGTACACCCTCAAGGATCGCCAAGACGTACGTTCGCAACCGGCTTATGTTTTATTCTGCGTTCCTTCGAAACCTAATCCGCGAACCTCACTTTAGGCAATCAACATCGAGCACCCCTTCGGTCTCCCAATCTGGAAGCCAGCTCTTTACAAGAAATCTCGATCCGTGACTCGTAACGCCGAGACCGCGTTGCACTCCATACCCTCTTCGACCGCACTTCGTCATCTCGCCCCCGGCAACCTCCTCTGGACGCTCTTCTTTGGTAGTTGGCTTTTAGTCATTTGTGGTATCGTAAGCGGAGTGCTCTGGTGCGTTCCTTGGGGTGGTGAGAAGTATGGGAGAGTTATTTGGGAGCTTGGAGGATACCTCTTTTGGCCGTTCGGAAAGTATGTACAGGGATGGAGTGATGGGGACGAGGACGATGAGGAGGTAGCGGAGGACGAGGAAAACGAGGGAGAAGAGGAAGATGACATCGAGCAGCACGCACAAGCTCTCCACCAGCCACACGACGTCGAGGAAGCCGGCAGGACGTTCAGTCGCGGACGAGGCACTTCGACACGACCAACCTCCCGCATCGACCATCTTTGGGAACAGCCCGAGCCTGACTCGAACCTTCCCGACGAACCTCGTCGCACCAACACTGTATCACAGGCCTACTCAGACCGTTCGACCACCCCTACGGGCACTACGGAGCGCGCTCCCCTCCTTCCTGTGTCGACATCAACCCCACACCCAGGCTACGGCACGCCCACCGAAGACAAGGCCGCCCGCTCAGCGAGCGAGGATACCATTGCTGTCGCACAAAGACCTCACGATTTCACGAAGGACGACGATGGTCATCACGCGTTCAGAGTTCGAGCACTCGGCAGGAGCATGTACTGGGTAGCGTTTTACCTCGTCATTGCCCCCCTCATGCTCATCGTCTGTATTCTGTGCTGGGCGATGGTCTTCACGATCCCCATGGCCAAACTCCTCTGGGTTCTCATCCGTCACCTCAATAACGAACCGCTGGCTCTCCACTTCCGGTCGCCGCCAAAGTACGCCTCCGATCCCTCGACCGACTCCGCAGACGCTCAGGAGGAAGTAGTCTATCCTCTCCGAGCTGGGCAGCGCGCCCCTCCCGTCTCGAGGCAGTCAGTCCGAGATGCCAAGGCGCATGGACGACTCTTTGGTCCCAGGTCGACAGTACTCCTTTGCACTTACCGCGCAGCCGGCCTTCAGTACTACAAGTATACGATCGACGGTGTCAACATCCTCTTCATCAACCTGCTATCCCTTGTGTTCTTCACCATTGCCGATTTCATGTTCATCGCCCCTTGGGTGGAAAAGCACGAAGTCGGAGGAATTCTCGGCGCACTCGCAGGGCACGGAGCCATCTTCATCCTCGCCCTTCTCTCCGTCATCCCCCTCTCGTACTTCATCGGAATGGCTGTTGCATCGATCAGCGCACAGTCCTCTATCGGAATGGGAGCAGTCATCAACGCCAGCTTTGGTTCCATCATCGAAATCATCCTTTACTGTATCGCTCTCACCCAGTCTAAGGCCGACCTTGTCGAAGGCAGTATTGTCGGAAGCTTCCTCGCAGGAGTCCTCTTGATGCCTGGACTCTCGATGATTGGTGGCGCCATGCGCAGGAAAGAGCAAAAGTTCAACGCCAAGAGCGCTGGTGTTACGAGTACGATGCTCATCATGGCCATCATCGGTATTCTTACTCCAACTCTCTTCTATGAAATTTACGGAAGCGTGAGTTTTTTTCGTCCTCGCTCTCTGGATCGATAAACTCAATCGAATTTAATCTACCTCCAGTTTCAACTTACTTGCACCGGCTGCGACCCCAGTGGTGGCGGAACCACCACATCCTGCAGGACTTGCTACTATGAACACGTTGATCCAGTTGACGATCCTTTCTATAAGACGAGCGTTCGACTCCTCTCATTCTGGTGTGCCGGCATTCTCGTCCTCGTAAGTCGCTCAGCTCCAATAAAGTTGCCGACCTTCGCTGACCACAAGCTTCTTTCCAGTCGTACCTCATTGGGCTGTGGTTCTCTCTTCGAACACACGCCTCTCAGATTTGGCAGAATAACCAGTCTTCGCACGAACAAGCTCTGGTACGACCCCTTACCGCCCACATCCCGAACGATCGCAACTCGCTCTACAAGCGCGTCCTTCCTAGCCACCTCTTACCAAAGCAGAACCGAGACTCGACCGTGCCGCTCACCATACCTGCACTTCCCCGTCGTTTCAGCAAGTCGGACACTATTCCTGGTATTGAGCTTCCCCAGGGCCTCACCGCGGACGAGCTTTCCAGAGCTTTCCATGTTGTCAACGCTGTGCGCTCCCAGTCGCAACCCCGACAGGTCTCGCATGCTCGCGAAGTCTCGAAGGCGGATGAGGAGGATGGCCACGGAGGGCACGATGCGCCAAATTGGAGTAGGGTCAAGAGTGCTAGCGTGCTCATGGGCTGTACCGCGCTGTACGCCATCATCGCAGGTTTGTGTTTGACAAATTTGCTTTTACCCAAGGTTCACCCAGCTAAAGTGATTTCCTCAACCCAGAAATCCTCGTTGACATGGTCGACGTTGTCCTCGATGGGTCGGGCATTCCGGAAAAGTTCCTCGGAGTGACGTTGTTCGCCCTCGTCCCCAACACCACCGAATTCATGAATGCCATTTCGTTCGCTATCAACGGCAATATTGCGCTGAGGTATGCTCTCGTGTTTCGTTGGCTGAGAACTCGCCGGCTTACTTTTGATGACAGTCTCGAAATTGGATCGGCGTACGCTCTGCAGGTCTGTCTGATTCAGGCGCCAGTCATGCTCGCCTTCTCTGCGTTTTATGGAATCGGCAAAGAGTCGCTGCTTCACCAGTCATTCACGTAAGTGCTGTTTTGACCACTTGCCGCATCAGGCTCACCAATCTCGCAACTATCTACTCAGACTTGTCTTCCCTCGCTGGGACGTCATCGCTATCATATTTTCCGTCTTCCTTCTGACCTACACATACCTCGAAGCACGAGCAAAGTAAGGCCACAGTGCTTTACGCTTTTTCCGCAATTGACGCTTACTGACCCCAACTCTCGCAGCTACTACAAGGGAAGCATCCTCTGCCTGAGGTTTGTCCTCGAATATTTATAACTTCGAGTTCCTAGCTGACGTAAATTGCAGCTACCTTGTGCTGATTGGTGGATTCGCTTTTGCGCCTGCACCGCAAGCTGAACTTCCAGCGCCTGGGAGCTTCGGACCCGCTGGAGTTCCTTCATTGGGGGGTGGCGAATTAGTTAAGGCGCTTTTCAATACGCTTTTCTCTCACTAGTGTCATTTTTGTTTTATATCGCTTCGCTAGTAGATACACTCGTTTTAATCATAGTTTATGTTGGTTCAGAATATCGGCCCGCACCGTGTAGTGCAGGAAAAAGAAGCGCGAGGACAGCTCGAGACTTGATTCAAGGACAAATCCATTTCAACAGCAAAGAAGTGCTGCTCATGTTGTTCCACTTCCCATTTCTTTCGCGAGTCCGCCTCACTCACTACTTGCTCCCCCTATACCCCTTAAGCTTACTCGTCACAAAGGGATCTCCCGAAAAGCAAGAAGGAAACCCCCTCAAGCTGTCAAGAGCTTCTTCTTCACCAACTCAAACTTTTCGTCGCCCAAAGCTTCCACACAAAATGCCTTGGCCTTCTCCCACATCCCCTCCCACGCGTCTTCCTCTCCCTGGAGCTCCTTCTCGAGGAAAGTCATCGCAACAAACGTTGCCGCTAAGAATTCTCTCTTCCCTTGTTCGACCTCGGTGGGAATTGATGCGAGGACCTTCGGAAGCTCTTTCCCACACAGCTTGATCACTTCGACGCCGAACGATCCGTCGAAGGCTTGATAGCGGACCAGAGCGTCGAGACGAGCGCCTCCAGCAAGCGAAAGGAATGACTTGGGAGTAGAAGGTCCGCCGGGTGTTGGACCGTACGTGGTAATAGGCGTAGAGTTCGCGCCAAAGAGCCCGCCTCCGGAAGATGCTGCTGGAGAAGCTTGACCGAATAGGCCGCCGCTCGCAGACTTTGCTGAGGGAAGACCACCAAACAGACCACCTGCCGCAGGTGCTCCTGTAGGTGGTCGGCCAAACAGTCCTCCCGTAGGAGATGGCACCGGAGACGCTTGTCCAGATAGTGCGCCTGTGGCACGCGAAGCACCGAAGACGTTGGCCCCCGATTCAACCTCAAACAGGTCGGAATGAGAAGACGCTGCCGAAGCGCTGAACGTGGACGTGTTTGACGCTGGTGCGGCACCAAAGAGTCCACCGCCTGTCGTCCTCTTTTTTGACGCCGACGCACCGAACAGTCCGCCGACGCTACCGAAGCCTCCCGCACTCGGAGATGGAGCCGTCGCACTTCCAAACGAGAATCCGGCAGGCCGAGGAGCAGCCTGAGCGCCGAAGGCAGAAGTCGAGCCAAAGAGACCGCCGCCGCCGCCAAACCCCGTTGGTTGCGTTGAATACTGTTGCATCTGTGCTTGTGCTGCAAATGGAGAAGTCTGGATAGTTAATGTGTAAGCCATAATCTTGCAATTGGGGTTGGATCGAAAAAATCTCACCTGTGAAGCAAAAGGAGCTGGCGGAGCTTGAGCTGAGTACGACGAAGGGTTCGGTCGGCCAAACATTGACGAGACCGTACTTGGCTGACCAAAAGTGAAAGATCCCGAATTTCCAAAGAGCGTTGGAGCGATCTCAACCTTCTTCGTGTGCTCTTTCCTTCTCTTTTTCGCCGCATCGACCTCCGACTCGTCGACAGCGACGAAGCTCGTGTGCGTCGAAGCAATTCCATAAAATTTTCCCAAGCGCACTACTTCCGCTTTTGTTCGCTCTTTGATATCGTATAGACCCTTTCCACCAGCAATGAGCTCTTCATCGTGTTGCCCGTCCTCCCAATCCTGGATGAGTTTCCTCGCCGCGAGTGTGTGGACAGCTTTCGAGCCTGGAATCTTAAGGAGAGTGACGGGAACCGACAACGAAACCTTTTGACCGTTGAGAAGTGAGCCAGTAAGGGTGATGGATTTCGCGAGGGAAGAAGGCGACGAGAGAGGTGGTGAAAGAATCGCGTATGCGTAAAGACGATTCGCTGGTGAGAGGCCGCGAATGATGTGAGGAGATTGCTGGACAGGTGGAGGTGGGGAGAGAGTAAGGGGAGAGGGAGCAAGAGGTATTATGTAAACATCTTCTAGAGGATCGACTTCCTTGTCGAAAAGGGAGATTGGTGGTTGATCGTCTTGCGCAACAGTTTGGTCGTCGTCGCTTTCCAGCAATTCGAATTCGTCGTCACCACCTTTTCCCTCTTTTTCCTCGGCAGTAACCTTATGCCAGTTGATGCGGATGTCGGTGATAAGGGGAGCTCTTGCCGCCCTGAGAAGCCTCGCTGCCTTCCCAGTAAACGACTCCCCGTCAACAACGAAGGAGGAAGTTCCATTTCCGACGCGCGCGATGCCTTCGACCATAGCGGTGGAGGCTGATCCACCGATCCCAAGTGCAAAGATTCGGAGGTAGGCGCTGGGAGGAGAAGATCTGACAGCAGATTTGATACTCGAAAGTACACCTTGGAGGTCCCAGGCCTGCTCGAAGCGTCAGCTAAGTTTCGGAGGTAGAAACAGCGCTTGATAACTCACGTCACCATCAGTTAGAACGAAAAGGCTCGTTGGCCGATCGGTCTTGCGTACAGCAAAAACAGCTTCGAGAGCCAGGCGTATCTCTGTCCCACCGTAGTTGGCTTGCATAGAATCGATGTGACTCGCCGCTTCGTCCAGCGTGGCCTGAAAAAAGTGAACAGAAGGTCAAATGACATTCAAGGAAACCGCCTATTCATTTTACTGACCTGGTTGTATGGCCGGCTTCCCGTAGCCCAAAGGGAGGTGGAGTGTCCCCCAAAGCTCACGACGTTGAAGTCGGTCCCAAGGGCTGGAAGTGACCTAAGCAAGACCTGCAGCGCCTTTTTTGCCGTCTCCATTCGAGTTCCCTGCATGCTCCCACTCCTATCAACAAGAAAGACGAACTCCTGCTTAGGGATGTCGGGGAGCTTGAACCTCGGTACCATGGTAAGCGCCAGTGCCACGGTCTTGTGGTCCTCGTCCGGGTGAACTTCGGCGACACATCGAGGCGAGTCTAGTCCAGATGATTTGAGTGTGATAATAACATCGGTGGAAAGGTCCTTTCCGGAGGTGAAGCTAATTCTGGCGTGGTTCGAAAAAAGGAGGGAGGTGGCGTTGCGAAGGGAGGGATCCGGACCGAGCTCCATTGAGAGGGTGTGAGTAGGGCAGCTAATTTTGGTGATGGGGGATGAGGATTCGATCAATGCTGTAAAGTTGAGGAAAGTTGAGGAAGCAGAGACGGGCGAAGAGGCGGCGGCGGAGATGGGAGAGGCGCCATATCGAGACCCGACGTGAGCGGGGAGGTGAAATCGAACGGAGTCGTTCTCCTCATCTTCGGTGAGTTCAGTGGCGTAGACGAGTTCGACTTTGACGATTTCGCTGGGAAGCAAGTTGCCCACGCTGACGTTAAAGACTGCATGTGGGGGAAAATGAGTATCGCGAATCAAACCCTGGAAATTGAAGCTCCGCACCATCTGGGGTATCTTGAACCATCAAGCTTGCCAGCTTGCCTTGTGAGACCGCTTCATCATAAGTATTTTGTGCCTCCTCCTTTTCCTGCACAGTCCCGACCACTCGCGTCCCGTCCTGCTTGATGAGAACAAAGCTCAAGACCACAGCGCGGGCAGGCACGGGGAATGCATAGCTCGCTTCCGATCCAGCTCCTCTGGATGGAGCTTGATACACCTGCGAGATGGTGACCTGTGCGCTGAGGTCGGAAATAACGGCGTTGGCGGAGACAGACAGGAGGGCGATGGGAACTGGGGAGGGGTAAGAAGTGACGATGTAATAGAGGCCAAATGGGCCAGAGTAGGGGCGGATTGGAATGGGGCCGAACATGGTTACTCTGAAGTGGGCTGGAGGAAGTGTGAAGGAAGAGAAGTGCCGAGGTACAACTGAAAGTGGGGGCGGAGCTTGGCGGCGCTGCTGATATCCGAGTGGGTTCGTCTGGAGTGGCAGGCTTGATGACTTGATTCCGTACTATAAAAAAACGGCGATGAGTCATTCGTGGGAAAGGAGGAGACGTACACAAGATGTGACTTGGTCTGAGTACGCGCGCTCACGCACTGACCCTCTTCCATTTCGCTCAAACGTTCGCACACTGTCAAAGAGCACACTCTGATGAAGAGGGAAAGGCGT
Source organism: Phenoliferia sp. Uapishka_3 (assembly GCA_035521515.1). Classification (NCBI taxonomy): domain Eukaryota; kingdom Fungi; phylum Basidiomycota; class Microbotryomycetes; order Kriegeriales; family Kriegeriaceae; genus Phenoliferia; species Phenoliferia sp. Uapishka_3. The sequence goes on from JASZXU010000790.1 coordinate 8,585, forward strand.
CCATATTGCAGTACTGCCAATGCGTACACCTGGTCCGCATGCGTTTGTCAGAAGCTTCGCATTTCGATCTCCATCACTCAAGTTCGACCGTGCACGACAGCCCCTCCACCGTCGCATCGTCTAGCCTTGGCTGAAGTCGAGCAGGTTTCGTGCTCCCGCGAAACCTGGTTGCGCTTGTGTTGATGAGTTGATATGGGCGAGACCATGCTTTAGCATTCGACTTGCGCTTTTTCAAACTTCGTGAGAAGGAGCCCCTGTTTACTTCTCTTTTTTTCAAACTAACAGAACATTGCGTTTGAGCATAACCCGACTCTTCTCTCTTATTATTAGAAAAAAGACTCGAATATAAGAAAAATTGAAGCTAGGCTGTTGAGATATTGGAGTAATGCGTTTATCAAGCGCTCACCACGCTAACCCAAGCAACAACTCATCCCTCCATCTCAAGGGCTTTCAAGATATCTCCCGACATTGTGACTCCAAATCTCTTGGCGAGTCGAACAAGCTGATTTGCGTCGCTTAGGGTAAAGTCTGCTGTGAAGCCAGGGCATGCCCCTCCCGTGCGAAGACTCAAAGGCCAGTACCAGCCTCCATAGTATCCGGCGCCATCTTCTTGTATTTTCGAGTCCGGGTTGCAGGAGAGGACTGAGATGTCAAGGTCCTGGAGGGTGGAGAGGTTTTCGATAAGTGCCTTGACGCTTGATGCCTTCAACGTAGTCCGAGCGACGGTTTTGCCAGAGGAGATGCGAAAAGAGGTGAGGGGAAGTGGGTCGTGGAGGAAGTCGTGGAAGATCGCGTTGGATATCATATCGTCCGTTATCCAAAGTTCCTCGAGTTCCTGGAACCGTTGTAGAACGTCGGTGATAGGAATGACAGACTCTACGTTGATGCCATCCTGAATAACAGTCAAGCACTGGAGGTCCGCTGGCGCGCGGCCAAGAATCGCATTTGTGTCTTGATGCTGACTTGAGTCAAAGAGCAAGAGGTCGGAGACTCCACCAAAATAAGCCACGAAATCTGGGACATCAGGGGACTCGAGATTTCCCCGCAGGAGCAAGCGATTGAGGCCGAAATTTTTCTGCGACTTTCTATCTTTGTCGCTCCTCGCAAGTGATGGCGCCAGGTCTTTGCACTTCGTCCAAATCTGTAGGTAGTAGAGCTCGGGGAATTGGAATAGGTGTTGATACTGGTCCAGCGTCCAAGGTGAGTCGTCGAAGCTGTCGCGGAAACAGAGCGTCTTGAGGTTCCGAAGAAAGCGGGTGCTGATAGTGCGACTGAGTATAGAGTCTACAATACGAGGGGCTACAGTGGTGGTGATGTGGGCGACTTGTGAGGTGGCGGTGAATAGTCGGACCAGACGCTCGAGCGACGGATGGTCTGCCGACTGGGCTGGTATCGCACCATCGTAGTCATAGCCTTCCCGTCCTTCGTAGGCATACTCAACATCGTGTAATCCAATTCCGCTGAAGTTGAAGTTGAGGCTCTTCACTAGCCTGCCTGTGTCCGGGCGACTTTCGAGGGTGTCACAGAACGTGGAAAGCTGTTCGTGCGAACGGATTTCGGTCGAGCAATAAAGATTCGCTTGCGTGAAAGGAAGAAGCGCCCTGGAGATTGGTTGGGTGACGTTTCGAGCTATGTCAAAAATTGATGTGAGGAGCTGAAGGGGTAGCGGCGACAAGCGGTTGGTGGAAGGTTTCGTAAGCGGCTGAGAAAGTTGAGCTCAGCAAATCTAGGCCAGGAAAAAAAGATGATGGCGTACCTCAGCCTCAGGTGGGTCAGCTAAGCGAGGTAAAGATTCGGAGTTTAGTGTCTTCCAGAAAAGGTCTTCGGTCTTCAGCGCATCCTCAAGTTCGCCAAAGAGTTGAACACCAAACTCGCCCGCCTTCATCATCAGCTTCCGAGCCCCATCAATGTCAAAATTGTCTGGCCAGCCTGGAAGCTGCCAGTCATCAATTGTATCGCCTTCCTTTCTGTCAAGCCACGGTAGACGCAGCTCAAGCGACTCGAGTGTGCTCGACTGAGCAACAAGGTCACAAAGCCACTCGACAGTAATGTCGCTGCACTCGAATGAGACCGCTTCGAGAGGAAGCATCTTCAGAGCTCCAAAGATAGCGCCGGAAAACAGTGCTTCGTGGAAGGTGACGGCTTTCAAAGATGTGAAGCGGTTAACGGCGTTGTCCACCGGCTGAACGTCGTCTGAATCATATGCCATCACTTCGAGAGCAATGAGGTTCTCAGGCGCAGAGATTGCTTCAAGAAGGGGGCTGAGATCGACTTCTGGCGAGCTGTCAAACAGTTGGACCGTGGAGAGAGCCGAGAAGTGGCGGATGAAGTGCGCTGCAGCAGGCTGTGAGAGAGGTCCGTCCAGCGTAAGGTCGGTAATGATGTGGTTTGAGCCCTTTCCACGGCCAGGGGTGGGGGAAGTTTGGGGAAGCGGGTTGATTGAAGTATTGGGAGGGTAGTCGGCGTCGGTGTCTACTCGGAGGCTCGAG
>JASZXU010000791.1:0-14098 GCA_035521515.1 Phenoliferia sp. Uapishka_3
ACCGGGGAGGAATGAGAGTGAGCTTCATCCTGCGTAGTGGGTAGGACAGATTAGCAACCAAGGCCGGTAAATGTAGGCTGTTGCCTTGCACGTTCGCTGAGACATCCCCCACCTGTCACCATGTGGAGTTACCGTCGCGAGCGCTGTCACCCCGGCACACACGCGAGCCTTGAGCCATTGCACCTTGATCCCGAGACTCACTTGGTTTGACTTCGCTTGCGCTCCCCGTTCTCTCACGCCCGCCCGCCCTGGGGTGGCGCTGCCAGGTGCTCTCCCTCCTTTGTGGCCAGCGACTCGACCTTGGCTCGGAGTAATGAGGGACTTTCGTACAGCTGATAGCGATATTGAGATCTTCGCGAAGTGAGCGAGGAACGGGGGAGACGGTACGCGTGTCCGAGGTGCGGGAGAAGTTGCGAGTGGAGGGCAACCCCGGCGCGTGCGCGAGCAATCGTACAACTCAGAGTGGCGTCGAATGGGCGCAGTGTCCTCGATTGACTCGCTCACCTCGGCTCACCCAAGCTCATCTCACGATCCACGGCAAAATGCCAGCTCACTATGATTCCAAGAGCATCGATAATCAGCGGGATTAGTTTCGCCCAATCGCGGACTTCGAAGAAATCAGTCGCGTCGTGGTAGGGTTCGCAACTATGTATGGACTCGAGGACGATGCCTGTATTTGCGGCCCCCTTTCCATTCAAGCTTTCAGACGTCATCCTGTACCCAGAGTCTGATTGCCACTCGTCTTCCGATTCTTCTACATAGTCGGCGTCATGCCAGCCCTCGAAGCACCTACTCCTACTATCGCACGCTTCCCCTTCCGCCGTCACCCTTCCCCTCCAGTGACACTTCCTGCAGAATCCGTCGTACTCCCCGCTGGGACTTTCAGGCCCTTCGATTTCGCACTCATGCTCCCTCTTGCAAGCAGCAAGATTGTTTGTTGCCGAAGTATACTTTTTACTACACCGACCGCATCTCAGTAGCATGTCGGTAGCAAACATTGCGCACAGTGAGGATCTCATGGTGGGTGTAAGGATATTGCTGAGGGCGCGTCCGAATTTGGTAGGGTCGCCAGCATTTTGACCCAACGCAAGCTTGACAATACGGATCATGTCCTCCTCCGGAGTCCTGCAATCGAGTGGCGTGAGCTTCATTCACTGGAAGCAGTGTTGACTACAGTAGACGGACCGAATTTTCTTTGATCCCTTCGCAATGGGTTTCGTCGTGGACAAACACGCGCGGACCACGGGCGCCAGCTGATTAGGGTTACTGTAGCTCTTGCCTTGCCTATCTGCCGCACTTTCGCCATCGGCGTTGCCATCGCTGTCGAGGATCACTACTGTCTTAGACGCGCGCACTTTGCTTTAGAAGTAGACGCGACTGGCTGGGGGAGCGGTGGTGCAGGACTGCCGTTGCGCTGTCTCTTCCGTGGGGCCTTCCCTAGGCAGGTACCCGGCGCTGATTGTTGTTTCGTGCGTGCCATCTGTGGAGGAAGTGAAGTAGATGGGTACCAGATGCGACAGAAGAACGAGCGAGCCAATGCCAATATCGCAGCGACTTAAATTTGGCTCTGAGTTCTCGGCTCCCCATGGCGGCAAGATGGCGGCCGCTCATCTCGGGCTGTTGATCCAACGTCCGCTCCCTGGTCTGCACAATTTTCGATGATTCCCAGTGTGGCTCGACTCTTACGCGCTACATCTCGACAATCTGCAGCTCCTCCTCCGTCCTCAAGCTTGAGCGGTCCGGCTCCACTCCTTCGAGCACTCTGGCGGAGCACAGCTCAACCAGTAGCTGTCATAACAGCTTATATCCCTTCCATATCCATCCATTCTCCATCTTCATCCACCTCAGCTAATCACGGCGCAACTCTTTCCTCCCTTTCATCAATCTCCCTCTCACCACCTCTGGTCGCTTTCTCCCTTCGCCTCCCTTCCACTCTCGCAACCTACCTTCTCGCCGAGTCAATACCCCCTCCAAATTTCAAAGTGCACCTTCTCTCGAGTACTCAAGAACCCGTCGCAAGAGCGTTCGCCCGCCAAGAACCACTACCAGCTCCTGCATCTCCATCACCTCCCCCAGCTTCCGTCACAGCCCCGCCATCCTCAGCCTCGCACCATTTTCCTCCAGAATTATTCCAGGATCTCGAGCGAGATAATCTGGGGTATCTCGAGTGTAGCGTTGTTAGGACAATTTCGCTGGCGGAATTGGGAGAAGGCGAAGTGAAAGAGGGAGGTCCGAGGAGTCAGCTGTTCATTGCGAGAGTGGAGGGAAGTCAGGTGCCGAGTGAGGAGGTAGGGCGGGAGAAAGGAAGCTTGGTCTATTGGGAACAGGGGTATCATAACGTTGGCGGAAATTAATTCGCGGTCAATTGCGTGCTGCCCAGAGTGAGTCTCTCACCCAGCGTGTTCTAGAGCAAGCACTTCACTATTGCATGTAGAATTCAAGGGGGATGAGGCTTACACTTCTAGCTGCCTGATCTCCGTGGCGTACTTTGTGGCGTTTGGCCAACTCTCCGGAGACGTGCATGAACAGATCGAGGCTTGTGGCCAGGAAACAGTGGATATCGGAGTGCTAAACCGTACGCTTGACAAGCATGAGCGCCTAATCACACTTACAGGCCGATTTAAGGATCCTGCGGCCAGTTGTCGCGACTTTAAACTGGATCTATGCTTCGAAGCAGCGCCGATGTCCAGTCTCAAGAAGGGCGGAACTTGCGATGGCTCCGCAACCTGTACTCCTCGAGGCCCTCTTTACTGTAATCTCACCGCGAGGAGAGGATTACTCCACACATTTTTCGCTCGTCTTCAGTAATGTGTTACAGTATCTCTCGGTCCGCGAAGAGCGACGCCGCCAAGCGTCGCAGGTGGGCAACGGATAATATTACTTGTCACACCTTGCAACACCCGGGACTTCGCGTGTTCAAACTTAGAGACAAGAATTCATGGCACCGACTGGACCCCATGATGATGCGACAGGTCTCCCTTTTCTCACCTTTGGTTGCTGCGAAGCCAGCGTTGCGTCGGATTGGAAAAAGTCCGCTGCTTGCCCGGTGCCACCTTTTATTTAAGTCCCCAGCCTTGTCAAGACTTCTCAGGGTGTAAATGAAGTCGTGGCAGACCACTGGGGTAGCTTCAGTTTGAAGGGGTAATAAGAAGAAAATGTTCAATGTAGCCCCTCGATTTCGATCTTCTGCAGCAACACCAAAAACTTAGCGCGTCTCACACACAGCACAGCACGACACGCAACGCGAGAAGCTGATCGAAAGCTTGCTCCAAGACGGTGAAGTGAAGATAAAGCTACCAGTGGAGTGTCAGGTACGCGAAGGCGGCCGTGAGAAATCGCAATGGAGGGGTCGCTCACAACCCATCGCCCGTAGCGCCAGGGCGTCGCTTCTTCACACACCGAGCTAGCGAGAGCTTTTCAATCCAACAGGCAGGTAAGCAGCGACCTAGGTATGCGAGCGCGAGGTCTGATCGCTGATTGACAGAACCCCCCACATCTCGCAAGTGCAGCTCTGGTCCGGCCGCTGAGGAGCACAACCAGGCGGATAAAGGACTCAAATCAACGCAGCAGCCCGTCAGGTGCTTTCACATCCTGTAATCTCAATAGGCGAGCTTGCGCCGGTCTCGCACCAAGCTGATTCAGATCTCGCTGAACCTGCAGGCAATCCTCACCGTCCACGCCACCTACGTAGCTGCCTAACTTGCTTGCTAGTCTGAGCTCGCAAGAGGTACGCTCCATTACAAATGTATAAGGAAGGATCTGATGGGAGGTACCCAGGCCACCGCGAGCTGACTTGTGTCGTACACATTTAGCCAGCATGAGCGTGCGAGAATGGGGGGAAATTATAGAGCTCGTCGGTTCGACCAAGATTAAGGAGCGAAGTGACGGGGTCTCTCGATTTCGAGCGTTCCTCTCCGTGACGAGAAACTTTAATCGAATCAACCGCGAACAATCTCACAGCTGGCTCACGACACTCCAAGCCCTCTTCCACCTCGTCATCACAGAGCGAAATATCTCCGTATCAAAACCGACAGCTGCCGTCGAAAAACGCCTCGAAGAGGCGACGAACCTCGTACGCTGGACCGTAGAGAAGGTCCATGTCGAACTCAGTCGCAAGGCCATCAAGGCCGTTCTTAAACACCTGATACAGATGGCGGCGTACGGTGGGAAGCTACAAAGCTTTGCTCTCACCTACCTCAAATGCCTTCGAGCCCTCCTCCAATACGCGCCACATCTCGAGCACCTCGACATCCCCACCTGGACCGACATAGTCTCCCTCTGCTTCGCGGGGACATTGGGGGACAACATCAAGGTCGGAAAGGAGTTCGCAGACGACGAGGCCATGGAACTCGATGATGATTTTGTAGGAGTCAGGGGTTCGCTGCGACATACCGACGAGGACGACGTCGACTCGGCGACTCGTCGCACTGCCACTCAAGAGGACATTGAGCTCGTGGGATGCATCGAAGCCGCCTTCCGATCAAAATCGGCACCTTTCCACACATATTCCAAAATTATTTTCATCAAGTTCTCCCGGTTCTTTCGTCAATTCCCTCACGAGACAACGGCGCACCTCCCGGCACTCACAGCTCTCAATCGAGCTTTTGCGGAACTCGACCTAAACGATCAGAAAACGATGCGGGAAGTTGGAACGCAGCTGTGGCCGCATATCCTCGGGCTCTGGGCCTCGAAGAATACAGGCCTCAAGGAACAGGTCGTTATGGCTCTCAAATACCTCCTTCCATTTATCTCTCATCTGCACACCAACGACGCAATCCTTACTCTCATAGAAGCGAAGATTCAACCCCTTCTTGACGCGGTCATGTCCGAGCCTATCATGCGATGGCGGGAGGGATACGAACTCGACGTCGATAATCTCAGACTTGGACTGGACGAAGGGAAAATGTCGACACGGACGACAGTATCCCAGCCTTTCAGCTACTCCACGATGCGACACGGGCACGAATTTTCGGCTAAGCATGCTGTCGCTTGGGCGGTGTTGGAGCTGGGGGCAGAAAGTCTTGCGAAGCTGCACATGCTCTCTGAAGCAGCGCGTTCCGGCCGAACTCCAGAAGTGCCACAGACGCCGGAAGGATCCAATCGGAACAAGAGGATCAAGGTCCGCATTCCGTCATTCGACGCTTGATTAACTCGGAGTGTAGCTAACGCTTTGCTCAAACAGCACAGCGAATCACCGCTCGCCGAGTTCATCGATGCCCTTCGTTTCAACGAACCCACGCCGATCATCATTTTTCGCCTTAAGATTCTTCTCTTTCTTGTTGAGAAACACTGGAGCCGCGTCCACCTCGACTTGTGCCAGCGACTGCTTCGCACAGTAACAGCTCTTTTGTTGCATGACGACCTTCAGGTGAGCTTTCCGCCACATCTTCACCTGCATTTCCATTGAAGATGCCTTGAAATTGCGTTTTCTAGATACAATCCTGGGCGTTTGTGGTCGTTTCTGCTGTCGCTTTCTTCGACCTCCCCGCAAGCGAGCTCGCGGACACCAGCGCCTCACCTTCCAAACGCGATCGACGGACCAAACTTACGCCACATTGGGACCAAGTCTGGGGTATCGCCATGAGGCGTATCTCGAATCCCATTGTCTGTCGCGTTGCGTGCCACACCGCCAATCTTCTCGTCTCTCAGGAAAGAGTCAGTGCCTCTCTCATCGCCACCTCCATCGAAAACTTCACTCGAGATCTCGACATCCAAGGCCCACACTTTCCATCCGATGCCGTTTGCACTTTCTTCGAATGGACCCTCGCCTGCACCTCCAGCGATCTCCGCCTCTCTCGCCTCCACCTCCCTGAGAAAATTCTCGCATGGCTCTCCACAGCTTGGAAGCCACTCGACGGCATAGTTCGAGTGCACTCGATAGGTCAGGCAAGACCGAAGGCGGATCCGCTTGACCCAGCTGGTTTGGCTTCCCTCGTTGCGCGCCTGTGCGGCCTTGAAAATACCCCGATGTCGGCGCACGAGTTCCTCATCCCCGATTCACCGATTGCTACGATGGCTATCGACATTTGCGAAACCGAAAATATCCGAAAATACATCGACAACGCCGACATCGCCCAATACGTAGGATCGGGCTCGATGGGAATGTCGAAGGAGGAGCGAGGGAAGGAGAGCACGGCACTGGGCAACGGGCGAGGCTATCCGAAGGGGCTGGATCGTCGCATTCTTGCCTGGTTGGAGAAGATGCTCAACGGTCTCCAGGGAAACGCGGAGGACAGCGCGGACGCCGAGGCGTACTGGTCCAACCTTGGCGTCGACATGGTGAGGAGGCATCTCGACCTCGCGGTCATGGTCCTAGTTGTGGTCGCCCTTTTCGACATGCACGAAGTCAAAACGTCATCGACAATGACTATCAAGGCTGCCTGTGTTATCATTTCCCACTTTGCTCCGATGATCCACCTCGGGAAGTGGCAGCCAGGCGAACGCGCAACTCTCCTCGGCGGACTCGCGCCACTCCTCATTCCCCTCGAGCCGTACCCTCTCGTAGAATACCCTGTATTACTCGAACCCGGACCAGCATCGGACATCCCGTCTTACCTCACACCAGTGGTTGAAGCAGAGAAAGACGAGAAGTTCGACTTCAGTTCACCTCACTTTGCGCTTCTCTGGGCCATCTGGGCTCGGGAGCCGATTCGCGACGTCCTCGAAAACATTACGGAATCACTTCGAGTCATACTGGGAGGGTTTGTGGAAATACCGCCGCTACCGACGCCGACTCCGGGGACGCAATCGTCTGCCAGCCAGCGGAACCGAAACGAGGACGATTTTGGGGAGATCAAGGTGGCCAAGTCGCTCGCTACGACCCGGTCGCCCCAACTTCTCAGCTCGGAGAGAGCAGAGTCTTCCTGCAATGCGACCTGTATCCGCGGCCTCATCTCGTTCACGATGGCGTCAGTCAAGTCGCCGAAAGCTGTTCGCGTCCAGGAGATTGTTCAGGCCATGATCGAGGCAGACGGAGACGATGCGATTGTCATAGCAGAGCATGCTTTCAACGCTGTCCGGGTAGGAATTCTCGACCTCTCCCTTACCATGGCCGAATCAATTCTCGAACACCTCGGAGGCGTCCTACTACCTGCATACCGCTACGCCCGCGACGAACGCTTTGCTCTTGCAGCCCTACAATTCCTCGAATGCACAAAAAGTCTCTGGATGGACCCCGAGGAGACAAAGGCAGAGGACTTCGCGACAAATGCTCGTCATCTCATTGCGTGGTTTACCGGTGCCCTGGCAAGAGACAACCTCTATGCCTGGCGTGTCCGAGTCCGTTTGACGGCCTTCCTCGAAGGCTATCTCATCAAAGACCCCTCGCAGACCAAGTGGGACCCCGGATGTGTGGGAACGAGGACTACTACAGGAGAGTCGATCCTCCCGATCGTATTCTTACCCGCGAGGCTCAACGATGCCGACTTCCGCGTACGCTTTCGTGCAGCAAGTTCCGTCCCTAGGCTGTTCACAGTCCAGTTCATCAATGGACTGGACCCTCAAGAACTTTACGGCACTATTAAGTCAAAACTCACCTCAAAAGTCGCCTCGAATGTTGAAATGGTCGAAACCATGCTTACCAACCTCGTCTGCTACGCCAACATCGTGGTCACTTCGGGCCAGTACCGTAGATTCGCTTGGCTTATGATGGTTCAAATCGTCTCGATGAATTTTATCCTCGCACAACAGGTCGACTCGCTCCTCGACGGAGTCGCAACAAGACTGGGGATCGAAGGCGGTCGACGAGGTCTCTTCATGGAGTATCGAACGTACCTTGCCACGCAGGTTCGGGAAAGCTCAGAATCGACAGCTGGCCAAAACACTAATATGGTCTCATGCGCAGGTTCAAAGTCGTCTCGAATTAGCCCCTTCGCAGGGAGACTGGTCGAAGATGTCCTACAAACCTTGTGGATTCTCCAGCCTCCTCGAGATGAGGAAGGTCGACTTTCGCGAGTGTGGAAGCGTCTTTCTTGCCGCAGGGAACGACGACTCGTTCTCTTCGCTCGTCCACCTATTGAATCGTAGCCAAGAGGAATGCGTCCTCGAGTGTCTTCCTCTCACACTTTCTGGAATCATTCTCAAGTCGAGCGATACCGTAGATTCACTCAAAGCGATCGGTCCCCGCCTACTGGAGTTCGCACGCCGCGCTGGAGCAACAGACGACGACAACGCGAAGAGACTCATCCAAAGCGTTGCGGGAGAGGTCCTCTCTCACTTATTTGCGGCTGTTTGGGAAATGGTCTGGTCGGCAGCTCCCCGGGAGAAGACGGACCGCCTCTCGAGGGTTCAAAAAATTGTCGCCGTCTCGGAGGATCTCAACTTTGCGCAACCAGCGAGCCCATCTTTCAGCTACGATCGAGTCTCCGCCAGTTTGTCGTTTTTCATCAGAAAATTCGGAGGCTTCCACGACTCAGCCAGCGTCTACTTTGTAATCCACGAGCTCCTCGCACGAATCCGACAGAACCCCTTCGTTGACTCAACTCAGTGTGGACTGATGTCTCTCGCCCTCGCCCTCGCCACCGCCAACGACCACGCCCAGGACGCCATCACACTCGGCGGTGTCGCTGAGAGCCTCATTCCTCTCGTCGTTCGATCCGAGCTGGTCACTGTCGTTTCAAGCATTCTGCAGTGGGTCTTTAACCAATGGCACGACCTTTTGAATACCTCACCGGAGTCGCTAGATGATCTGTGCGAGAATCTCGTCAAGGCAGCAATCTCGTGCGAAACGCTCCTTCAGCGAGTAAAGACGGAGCCGGCATTCGCAGAAGACCCGGCATATCGAGTAGCTTACCATCTCACCCACTTCCTTTCCGAATCTCTCAACAGACTTGGCGGACATTCGGAGGGAACCGTCAGGGTCGCCACATTGCTCTGGCCGCGAGCTCTTGTCGAGAGCGCCACCATCTCGCCCGGCGATCTCCAACTCGCCTTAAAGTCACGCTTCAAACCATCGTCGCCCTTCCGCCTTGTTAGCCTTCTTCAAGAACGTCCAGAGCTTGCAGGGGCCGAAGACAGTGCTACTCTGTGGAGGCTTCTTGACTCCCTGGCACCGGACTCGCAACCGAGTATCGACGAGAGTGAAACCCTGGCCGCCTCGATCTACGGAGCTGGTGGACAAATTTCCTCTCCGTCCCTGGAAGAGCGAGAGACGAGCTCAAGTAAAGGAATTGGGCCAGTCATCAAGGACGAGGCGGGCATCAAGCGGGAAATAGTCCGCGACCTCCTCGAGGTGCTTCACGAGGACAATCCCGACACTGTGCAGCTAGCCTTCAAGACGCTTCGCGCTCTCCTATCTATCGCAAGGCCGACCGACTTGATCGATCAATCATTGTCACCACGGTCGTTCGGTGCCGCGACTCACATTTCTGGTCTGCCCCGGCTGCGCGGCGAACGGGCGAGGACTTCCAGGCACCTCACCGATCTGCATAGTGAATTATGGGTCACTTTAGGGTCAACGTATGGGCTATGGATCCCACAACTCGCTGAGCTCTTCGCCGACTATCGTGCGGCCGGAGAGCCTTTCTACGCTCAGCTCGTCCCCATCCTACTCAACTCGCCTGCTGTCGCTGGGACCATCCTCCCACGCCTGATACATTCAATCTTGTTGGAGGAAATCAAAAGAGATTCCGAGATCGCTAATCAAACATCGCTGTCGTCGTACTTCGCGGAAGTCCTTCGAGATCCTCACACGAATCCTCGCACACTCACCGCAATCGTCCATCTCGCGGTCGAGCTTCGACGCCATCCCAAGCCGAGTCACCCGGTATTGCTTGATTCTTGGGACTCGTGGCTCAAAGTTCCGTGGAATCTTCTTGCTTCTGGAGCAGTCAGGTCGGGTCAGCCATTCGCAGCGTTGCTTTTCCTGGAGCTGGGACATGAATACGACGACCTCTTCCAGGTAGACGAAGCTGGTCAGCCTGTAAATCGAAAGCTCGATACTGCTGCTCAGCTTCTGCTTTACGACATCTACGAAGTCATCGACGAGCCTGATGGATTTTATGGGCGCGAGTCTGCGGATGTCCAGGAGGCGTTGGCGCGCCGCTACCGCCATGAAGGTCGCTGGAATGACGCACTCGGGAATTATGGTGCGGACTACGAGAACCCTTCGACCACCTTCGGCAAATTGAGCAGCTCGAAATCAACTGCCGGAGTTGTACAGTCCCTCGCCCACTCAGGCTTCAATCGACTCGCCATGTCTCTTCTTCAACCGGCGCAAGTCGAGGGTCTCGTGAGCGAGCGAGACATCCCGAATGGTCTTTCTTACGACCTCGGCTGGCGTACTGACACGTGGGACATCCCTGTCGAGCGCCGAGAGGCGCAAACGTCCAGCGTTGCCGTCTACAAAGCCCTTCGTGCCGTCCACACCGCTCGAGACGACAACGACCTACCCTCACTCGTCGATTTGCTCCTCATCGAAGAGACTTGCAAGCTCTCGTCGGTCAACCTCAACTCACCAACTCCTGATGATTCGGCCGTCTCTGCCATTTTAGCCCTTCGTGAGATCCGGCTGTGGGCGGATCTTCACATCGGGGAAAGTCTGGATGCTAGCATTGCAGTGCGCCTCCCAATGGTTTCGTCCTCTTTCAAGTCAGTTCACGTCTTTGCTGTTTGGTTCCTGTATGAAATCCAATTCTGACTATTCCCGCCCTTCAGGTTCGAGCACGCCGAACGTATCCTCTCGACCAGAATCAGCCTTCTGCGCTCCATTCGTCGGGCGGAGGAGGCAGAACAAGTCGGGAATCTGTCATCAGATCTTCGTGGACAAGTATCTCGGGCTGAAACGGCGTGCCTTCTTAGGCTCAGCTCTTCTGCTCGAGCGGTGGGTAAGCTTCAGGCGTCCCTAAACGCTGTCACCCTCGCCCACAAGCTCTGCGACGGAATGGAAGGCACAGATGAAGTTCGAGAGGAGCTTGCAAATGTGCTTTGGGATCAAGGAGAGCATACTTCGGCAATCTCGCTCCTTAAGATGGTTTCTGTCCCATCTGAACGCAAAGCGTTGCGTCTCGCTAGACTGGTCGGTTCCTAATGACTCTGGCCTAGATATTCACCTAACGTCACGCTTTTGATCAGGGTGGATGGACGTCCGAAGCACGACTTCAAAGCGCTCAGGAAACACTCGATGTCTACTTCAACCCTGCTCTCCATGCACTCGCCTCAAACCCGTCCTCCTCAGATGTCGGTCGCGTCCATGCAGCCTTCGCCGCCTTCGCGGACTCGCAATACGAAACCTCCCTCAAAGTGTCGGACGAGCTGAGAAGTCGGGTGGACCAATACGCTGCGAGAAAGCAGACCGAGTTTGTCGAGATCGACCGCCAAATCGACGCAGCGCAAGCCAACTCTTCAAAAGATGGGACGCTCATAAGCCAGCTCGCCAAAGTTCGAGAAAATGGAGAAATAAATTTGCGAGAGGATCGTCGCTTAGCTGAGGCAGCCCTGAACATGACGAACCTCATGCTGAAGACTTCGTTGGAGCAGTACGGTCAAGCTCTGCTGGTGGGCGACCAGCACGACGACCTTGTCTTCCGGTTCGTTTCACTCTGGCTCGGAAACGCCAACGACAATACCATACAGGCCGGCCTCGTGCAACTTCTCGTCGACATTAAGTCTGCAAAATTTGTCTTCCTTTCGCACCAGTTATCCGCACGCTTATCTCATCGCTCCGCCACCGAGTCCCCCTTCAACAAGAATTTGCGGCATCTCGTAATTCGCATCACTCAAGACCATCCTTTCCAGTCACTCTACCCAGTGCAAGCTCTCCGAGTAGCCGTCACACCCCCGGTCGCCCAGTCACGATCACGCCGCTCCTCTACGGCACCAGCTACTCAGACCGATGCAGGGTCACAGTCCGCCCGATCTCTAGCCGCCGATGATATCTTTGCCAAGGCGAAAAGAAAGCCTGAGATCAAGACTCGCGTAGAGCAGTTCGAGCTAGCGTGCGGCGCTTACCAGGAGTGGGCAGCCCATTCTCTCAAGCAGGACGAAAACTACTCGACTGGGAAGACCCCCGACCCCAGATCACGAAAAGTGAAACCAGGTCGCCTACTTATCAGAAGCACATTCGCCATTACAAAGTTGCTCGACCTCTCAATCCCAGTATCGACTTTCGACCTTCCAATCGACTCGAGTACTAAATACGCCGAGGGCTCTTATCCGTCGATTCACAAGTACGAGGACACCTTCAAAGCCGCAGGGGGACTCCACACCCCAAAAATCTGCCATTGTATTGGGAACGACGGCCACAGATATCAGCAGCTGGTAAGGCGCTTTCGCAGGCCTCGCTTTTCCAGCGTTTTTTCTTTTTTTCTTTGGCTTACCTCTCTTCACAGTTCAAAGGTGAAGACGACATTCGACAGGATGCGGTCATGGAGCAGGCCTTCGTTCTCATCAACAAACTTCTCGCGCGGGACGACAGGGCTCGTAGTCGAAACCTCTTCCTGAGAACGTACAAGGTCATCCCTCTTCAGAACCAAACTGGAGTCATCGAGTTCGTCGCCAACACCATTGCTTTGGCCGAGGCGATTCAACCGCTATACTCTAAGTAAGCTTCTATTTTCTCCCTGCTATATAGTTTGCTCACCTTGCTGTCCTGGTGCAGATTCTGCAAAACGATGTCAGTGTCGGAGGCTCGCTCCAAGCTTTCCGCCTGTGAGACCCGCAAGGCCAACACGCCCGACTGGCAAGCCCGGAAAGTGATAGTGTTCAAGGAAATCCTCGAGAAAATGCCGCCAGTCATGCGCCACTTTGCTTTCCAGAACCAGAGGAACCCATCACTCTGGTTTGAGATGCGACTCAACTACGCCCGGAGCGTTGCGACGACTTCCATCGTCGGTCACATCGTCGGGCTCGGCGATCGGCACGTCAACAATATATTGATGGATACGGCACGAGGCGATCTCGTCACCATTGATCTCGGCATCGCCTTTGACCAGGTGTGTCCGTTTGTCACGACGTGCTGTCGCCTTCTTCTGATACCCCTCGCGCTCTACAGGGCAAGCGCCTTCCGACACCTGAGACCGTCCCGTTCCGTCTCACCCAGAATATCGTGGATGGGCTGGGAATGAACGGCGTTGACGGAGTCTTCCGCCGATGTGCTGAAGAGACGCTGCGAGTGCTCCGCGAGCGCTCCAGCGTCGTGATGACAGTCCTCGAGGTCTTCAAGCACGACCCGCTTCAGAATTGGTGACCAATGGTTTTCGCTCATGCTGATCTCAGTTCCTGATACCTTCCTTGGTTCCAGGGCCGTGTCCGTCGAGATGGCACAGAAAGTTCAAGGCTCCCCGGACGGCGACGTTTCGGGCCTCGACACTCTGAACGACCTCCCCGACGATGCCGACCGTGCTTTGTCCATTGTTCGAGGAAAGTTGGACAAGTCTCTCAGTGTGGAGTATACCGTCAATCAGCTGATTCAAGAGGCGACGAGCCCAGAAAACCTCGCACTCATTTTTTGCGGGTAAGTCTGTGGTCTCTGTCAGACAGAGCCCGACCACTGACTACAATCTCCATCAGATGGCAGCCGTATCTGTAGGAACTGTCGAACCTTGTATCTATACCCACTTTTGCTTGCCATACCACTTTCTGCAATACCCACGAGACAACCTCAATCTAAAATACCTCAATGCATTGAGATCACCTGCAAGTCAACTTGAGAGCTCCAGCAACGACTTAAGCAGAGTATTTTGCAAACGATGTGGGTGTCTTCCAGAAAGGAGTTACTGCTACAACAAAACAAAAAGAATCCAGCCACTTCTATCAATATGTCCTCACCGAGTATTCCCTCCCAAAAATATCAAACCAACAAGCCAATTGCCCTGTACATAGTGTCCGTGTGACGTCTCCTGTGGTCTCATTCGAAGCGGGAGGGAGTCCCGCTTCTCGACGTTCCACTATTGTAGGCGTCTTCGGCTAGGGCGGCTAGCGATGGGAGGTCCCTGGCGCTTCCTTTCCGTGATTGATCGCTGTGTCGATACAGACCGACTTGATCGATGTAGTGTGCAACAGCGGTGGGGAGAAGGTAGAGGACGCTGAGACCCTTGCGGAGGAAAAGTCGGATTTTTGTTGCTAGAGAAGGGTGAAGTCGGGTTGGTTGGTGGGGTGGGGA